>JALHBX010000163.1:0-49565 GCA_024340025.1 Tolypocladium tundrense
TATGCTCTGGTGTATCGAATTGCCGAAATGAGCCGTCCGTGCCGTGATGCTATGTAGTGCCGATTGTGCCGTAGAAAAAAAAAAACACCAAAATTAGAAATCCGAGTAGACCAAAGGAGCTTGGCCGGCAACCGGACCGGCGCAGCCGGCGTGGTAGCGGCGAGCCATACTGAAATCAAGGTCAAACCGCTGCATGGAAGCGATGTGGTGCGTCGTAAGCGTCAACTTCATGAGTAGAGATATCGTGCGTGAGTCGTGGCGTGAATTGGTGTGCGCAAGGTTTGCGGTAGATGATGCATCAGGCCTACAGGAACCTTCGCACCCAGCCCGCGTCGAGCCAGCCCACCCTGTCAAAGGCGGTCCAGAGCTTCGAGGCCTTGTTGACGTCAATCTTGCACGCCTGCTGCGCGTCCGTCTTGCGGAACTCCTTGCCCGTGCGGAGGCACTGCAGGCGGCGCTCAAAGATGCGTCGCTTGCTCGTCAGGTACGTGGCGCAGTCGAGCCGGAGATTGCCAGCAAGCACCACCTCGTCTGGGTGCAGGAGGTGCGTGTTGGGGTCGTTGCTGAGGTCAATGGGCTGGCCCTTCCAGTCCACCTTGAGGCTGTTGGACCGGTTGGGGAGCGAGTCGAAGGGCGGGCAGTAGTTGGGCAGCGCGTCAAAATCCTTGTCCTCGCGGTTTGGCGCGACAATCCGACGAGACGGTTCTGGCGTGGCGCTAACACGGCCGGCGGGTCTCGCGGGTCTCGCGGGCGTTGTGGATGCCGAGCTGTTGCGGATCTGCCGTGGCGCGGCCTGGGTCTTGGACACTCGAGCCTTTCCGGGCCTGGACGCGATGGGCTTGGCTGGCATGATGGCATGGTATCGCTGGGCGCCGGCCCGCCGGTCAGCCTCGAGAAGTGCACGCTCCTTGCGCAGCCACGCCTTGCGGTCCGACGTGTAGTGCTTCATGACCTGGGATCGGAAGGTCAAGGCCAGCTCGTAGTCCTCGCGCCGTGGCGGGGTGAGCCCTGCGAAGATGCTCTCAGGACGGGCTCGCACGTGCTCGTCGACGATGCGCCGGTGCTCGAGCTCGGCGGGGGCAAAAAGCGGCGCCTGTGGGGGGCTCTGCGGCGAGTGTTCGTCGTGCGGATACAAGACGGGGTCTTTGATCGGCTGGCTCGAAGGCGGCGTCGGTGGATGTGCGTTTGCAGTGGCGATGGGTTTGCTGTACGGCGAGACCGGGGGCGACATGGGCAGCGGCTGCTGGGAAACTGGCCGACCGTTGCCACCGTCGACCTTGCCCAGAGTTCTGTTCATGCCGGGCGTGTTGTGGCTGAAGCTGTCGAGCACAGCGTCCGGGGGCGACATGAGGCTGTTGATGTCGACTTTCTTCGTCTCCATTGCGGGCGCTGGCACCGGCGGCGGCGCCATTGAGCCCTGGGGCTGTTCGTTTGGGCGCAAATTGGAAGCCATTGGGACTGCCGACGGTCGTTGATGAAAGTGGGAAGACATGGAAGAGGAGAACGGGAAAGCAGAGGATTGGGTTGTGGTAGTTTTGTGGCTCTTGTCGAAGGTGGTGGAAGACTTCAAGTGACCAGAGGCGGGTTTGTCAGCCATGCTGGTATCTGACGTGTCTGGGTGGCGAAGGGCTGTCGGTCGTACGCCGCTAATTGGCAGGCAACAGCCGGTCGGAGATACAGTCGACAGGTCCGAAATCAGATGTGCAGGCCGGAGTTTGGGGGGTTTCGGGACCAAGATGCAGGTGTGAGGGTGCGAGGGGCGAGCGGGAGTCGGTTTGATTTATGTCTGCCGCTGCGATGGGCGACGGCGGTAGTGGACTGCTGGGATGACTGCCGGGCGGGGTGCTTGAATGGCGGTATTGTCTGGGCACTGAATTAGATGGGCCCGATCCAGTCAGTCGAAATGTCGTCAGCGGGTGCCGCGGATTAGCGTTGCGCAATTGGCGGTGCTCATTGGCAATTGGGAGACGACCGGTTGCGATTGGAAAAACGAAGAGCGCAGGCGACAATGGCCGGGCGGACTATTGTGCCTTTTGAGGGTCAGGCCACGGTGACTGATGCGCCGATGACTCTGATCTGACACGCACTGCCTGCAGCGCACCCAAAGGCCCGGCAGAGCAGGCGTCGTTGATACCCGATGGGGACTGGGACCGATAGAGCGCGGCCAGCGAGGTGGCGGCCAGAATGGGAACCTTACGCAGGCACACACGACACGCGCGCGGGCACACGCCCCTCCCCGCGAGGACAAAGAAGTGGATGCCGGCGTGATTGGCCGTGGCCGTACGGCTGGAGCAGCTGAGGCAGCTGGACGACGAGAGGCAGCGATGGCGAGCGGTTCCAGGCGGAGTTGCGCGTCGCGTTTGCCTGCTTCGTCGTGACGGTGACCGGCGGACTGAGGGCCAGGCTCTTAGTCGATCGATCGAGGCGGCCAAGGCAGCAGAGGACCAAGGCAGCAGAGGATTGGAAAATTGGACGAGAGGGCGAGGCGTCGGTCCGCGCACCGCTGGCGAAGGGTGACGGATGCAGAGTGTAGGGGGACGGAGAAGGCGAGAGGTTGAAGAAGGAAACAGGCGCAGGCCGTGGCATGGAAATAGGATTGGACGGCCGCTGATTGCGAAACGGGCAGCACAGATGCTGTCTTGTCCTTGCACGAGGAGGAGGAGGGTGGGAGTGCGAAGCAGCTGGCGAGAGCGTCGCAGGGCAGATGAGGAGGAGGGCGTGTGATTGATAGAGGGGCACGGGCAAGACAGGGTAGGTAGGTGGGGTGGACGCAGCGGCCAGGGCTGGTGGGGGAAGGGCAGCCTAGCGACGCTGCCAGGCAGTGACATGGCCCAACGGCGCCTGAGCGGCGGCGGGGTCGGTACCCAGCTGGCAGGCGGTGGGCAGTCGACTCCATTGCCACCCCCGTCTCCAACGGCTCTCCGTTTGTGCTCCAGGCGCTGCGCTCTGGGCTGGGGGCTGAGCGTACGAGAACACTCACCTCTGGCCGCCGACCTGCAGGGCCGCAAGTAGGACGCCGTGCAACGGCACGCTGCAAGAGCGCTTTCGGGTGCCCTGCGAATGGGGAGCAAGCAATGCAACCCGATCAGAGTCGCACAGCGTCCCGGCCTCTGCCATGATATTAAGCAAGGATCCATGCCATGTCCAGGCAAGCAGCCTGTGCTGCTTGTTGGTGACAGGCAGACGCCGCAGCGCTCTGGGGGCCCCGCTAACGGCACGCCCTCCACCAGCCAGTCAGGTGCCGTTGCCCGCCCAAGGTCATCAGGCACACCGCGCGCCCAGGCGAGGGTGTGATTTGCTGCCCCAAAGATAGCACCTGCCGCTGTGAGAGTGTAGGGTAGCCGCTCGGCTTGCTCTATCGCAGTCGAGGCCGTTGGCTTATCGATGTCGTCGCAATGCGCCAGGAGGTGCGCTTGGTGCGCAATGGCGGTACCACGACTGGCCGGCTGGAGATGAGATCCGGCATGTAGGCCACAGAGCACGACGCACAAACTTTGGGGAGGTACATGCTTAACTCGTATCTCTGCCATTCACGGCGGCCCGATGGGAAGCGAGGCGAGGGAGACCCCGACGTCCCCTCTCCCAACAAGGGCAGCGACGGGCTCCGTAGTGCGTACGGAGTACTCCGTACAATGGAAGTGTAAAAGCCGCAAAGGGGCCCCAACTGATGCGCGTTGGTGCTGCGTTTCGGGATCTGGCGGCCCTCATCAAGCAGGGTGGCAGCGGTAAGGATGGGCGGAGGGTACCTGGCATGCTCGCACGGCGCCCGTTCTCCCGCCCGCCAGTAGCGATGCCCTCCCGCCGCAGTGCGCCTCTGATGGCCGAGGGCAAGTCGATGCGATGGGGCGGGTGGGTGTGCCCGGCGGAGGGAGAGGGGAAGACGGAGATGGATGCTGGCTGGTTGTTGGGATGGGGGTTGCACGACGACAGCCGCCACGAGCCAACCCGACCCCGCCTCACTGTCGTGACGACGTCGGCTGGCTACCTACCTGTTGCCCATCCGTCTTTTACGGGCTGCCGCTCCCGGCGCGTGTCGCGACATACCTGCATCGCCATCCTGGCGCTGCAGTCGCGATAAGGCTGTCTGCCACCCTGTGCTCCGGTGTGGTGCGCAGCAACAAGGAGACCTTTGTGGCGGGGTGGGTGAAACGACCGCAGAGGGAGGGGGATGTCGACTGGCTGGACTTTTGTCTGCTTGCCTCCCTCCCTCGCTGCCCAAAGCCCAACGGGAGCCACATCGCGTCCAATGGGTTGATGGCCGTGGAGCTCCGCACGCGCCGTGTTGGGGGCGCCTTTGTTGCACATCCCTCTGGTTCTTTGTTGGCAAGCCGACGGGCAATCAAGCCGAGGGACGGACGGACAGCGCATGGCGGAGGGAGCAAGCGAGACGTCGCGCTCGATCCGGCGCTGACGAAACACAGAGGCAACTCAATGGCAACCTGATACAGCCGCTGGCGACTCAATTCGCACGAGGAGGCCTCCTCGCCGCGTCGGCCATTCGCCAGCTGGGCACGTCAACCGACTTGCGCTCAATTGGCCGCGACCGCCCCTATCCATTGGCCAATGCTCCTCTGCCGCCGCGGCGCACCCCCCGTGACCGCATCACCGCTCTCGCCTGCGCCCCCCATCCATCTCATGCCGCCCAGTCCCATCTATCTTCACGCTCAGCAGCCCGACGAAACGCCAGAGACAGAGGGGAAGAAACAGTCAGACTGCACGAGGTGAGTCACAGGAAGACGAAACGACGAGGGTGACGTGCCGCTTCCGGCCTAGCGCCGAGGCGAGGAAAGGGGTGCGCAAGCCAGCAGGCGTGCGGTGTGGGGCGTTCGGTGTGGGGCGTTCGGTGTGGGGCCCCCGGTTGACTCTGAGGGCCGCAGCCTATCGATAAGCCAAACTGCCGGGTACGTACCCGCATCGAAGCGTTCACCGTTTTATGCGCCCGCGTCCCGCCGCCCACCCTGGGGCCAGATTTGGGGGGAATCGGCCGTCGACGGCGTCGCGCGGCGCTGGCGAGCGCGCTGGGCCGCCGGGCAGACGAATTGCCTCGCGTTGGCGGCGCGGCGCGCGTTTGCGGCGGCAAACGGGTGACGACGAGGAGGACGTCATTCACGCGCGACGGACGCCAGTGGGCGGGCAGAAGCACAGGCCATGCCATGCCATGCCACGGGGCGTGTGGGTGGTCGGGGGTGCGCCTACGAAGGCGCCGCTCGGGGCAATGCATCTGCGATGTGATTTGATTCCATCCCACCATCGCCCTGGACGCTCTCTCGTCTTCGGGCTCGGACTTGGCGCGGAGTTACTCTCCCGCGCGGGGCCAACGTGGTCGGGTCCATGCAACTCCGCCTGCTGAATACTCGTAAACGGACGCGGCGGAGGCAGGGCCAGCGATGCAGGGCTTTGCGGGTGCTGCCTGCTGGTTGCCATATTGCGGGTTGGGCCGCGCGGTGAGGGGAGCGTTATAACAGTGCACAAGGGTCAACCATCTCTCCGCGTCCGTCCACACGCACCGTTGGCAAGACGCTGCCAACGCCGGCGTAAACGGTAGGCTCGCGCTGGCTCGTGCAAAACGGCCCGCCCCTCCTCCGGGGCTTATCGGCGGGCGCAGATGCGACATCGTGACGGGGTCGGATGATGGCGCTGGGGGGAGGGGGTCACTTGACGGCCTCATCCGCCGTTCGCTGTGAGACAGTGTGCGTCGCTATCGCAGCAGCCGTGGGCTGAATCTCGATACCGCCGATGTACAGGTCGAAGGCGGGCTTGCGCTGGCGGGTGAAGACGGAGCTGGCGCTGCATGTTGCGCATGAACTGCTGGGCCGCCACTCACATGCTTCGCGACAACCGGCTCTGCGTGCCGGTAGGAACGTGGTGAGGACGTGTCTGTGGTCTAGTAATTATCCCATGAATCCGATGTGCTTGCGGCTCGGAATGGTAGTATCCTGCTCAGTGGCATCGAGTTTACCAGTAGCCGCCTGCGACAACGCTGCTGCACCCAATGCTACTGAACCTTTGGTGCAATTGTGGCACCATGGCCTCTGCTTGCAGGGCGATCCTCCTGGGCATCTCCCAAGGTCACCACATGGATGTAGGGCAAAGCACGGAGTAGCTGGGGGCCAACAGCCTCAAACTGTAACACATGAACAGGACCCTTGACAATGCCTTGCAGGACGTTGGACCCCGTCGCCGGACTCGGAATCCCCTGCCCCCACTTTGCAGCACGCCGAATGCGTCCGTGACGACGTCAAGGAGTTTCGTGGATAGCATCGGCCGGTCCTGTACTTGACGTCCCGCTGAGCCCCTTCCGTTCCGTTGGTTCGGCGTCTCCACAACGGCCCAACGCCGACCCACCGGACGAAGTAGGTGTCCCGCCCACATGCAATGGCTGAAAGCATTGGTCATTCTCTTTTGCTCCCTTTTCTCGATTGCATTTCCAGTATCGAGTAGACAACCTCGCGTGACGGGCTCGACGCGCCAAGGCACTGGAATAAGTGACGCCGCCCCACGGACGAGCGTACCTGAGCGGACAGGGCACCGTGCAGTTGCACCATCTTCCCCGTGAGGCAATCACATATGTGCACATACAACTTGGGCAAGCAATACCGAAGGTAAGCGTGATAGTCCCCCATGGAGCCTGGCTGCTAGGGCTTTTGCATTCGTGCCGCCGATTCCATTGGGGCGGTACTTGGCGCGTCATTTGTCTTCAAGCTCTCCACTGGACATGCATGAGCTCTTATTTACCGTCTACATGCTGTTTGTACCATGTGCATATATAAATTGTTTTATGGACCTTTATCCAATAGCCTCCCCGGCTTGGCCTTGCACATATATATCGCTCTGGTGATCCAAAGCAATCAGATTGCCCTGATGAACTCTGCAGTTGCAAACAACCCAACATGCTTGAACTGTGTCAAGTTTGCTCTGGAGATACTCTCGAGAACGTAGCCTTAGTATAAGTTTTATATTGCTATATTCATGATTTTCTCCGTTGCAATGGATGAGATAGCTCGCTGTCCAGGATACCTGTGGAATACAAATATTAGCAGCAGTAAAATGCCGCCCAAATTCATCCAGTCGTTCAGGTAAATCCCAGTGATGCTCTTCCGGGTCAATTCTGGAAAGTCTGTGAAGCTGTGAGAGCTGGTTGTCAAGAAGAAGGGCAGCTTCGACGTGCTGTACGAGTATGCAAAAGTCCAGCCCATGGTCCTGGACCCTGATACGTACAAAGGTGGTCCCGCCGCTGCAGAGTAGACACCGGATACATGATACTAAACACGATGAAAGGTCTCAACGGAGCGCCGATGCGCCCCGTCGGGGAGACCAGAATAACCTGGTCGAGGACTTCAAGGGCAAGGAGGTGACCGTGTACGGTGTGCACCAAGTATCTCATCTACCCGCAACAGTCATTACCCCCGGAAAGGCACACAGACAACCCGCATCCCCAAGACCTTGTCTTGGTACAGGAGCATACAGACCACTACTCTCTTCAGCCGGCTGTCGAGATGACTGTCGACGTTAGGACCCTCGTCGTCCCCGAAACAATAGCATGGCTTACTAGCAGCGGCTTTTAGAACCGAACAAGAAGATCACGGATTTCTTCAAATATGAAGGGAAGCTCTACATGCGAGAGCAGTACTTGTAGACCCATGCACATGAGTCCAAGGGCAAGGGCAGATCATAGCTCATGTTGACAGGAGGCAACTGGACGTTCGATGTAAGAGTTGGTCGGCGTAAAGAACTTACGTGTCATGCAATTGAATAATGAGGGCAGATGCATGGGTTGTGTTTCTCACTTACGCGATAGATACCAATCGTTCTTTCGTCCTCCTGGCATAATGCATTTGCTTGCCTTTTACTTCAGTAACGAGCACGGAAACCAATCCATGCAGTCCCTTCCTCGTGTACTGCAAGGTCCCTTGGCTAGCAGGTGGGCGCGTTCTGAGAGTCACCTTGTAATGTCTTGGCCTCTGTACAATCTTAGTATAGCTCCAAGTAAGACAGAGGAACGGCAGGGAACAAGTAAACACAAATACAGGGTTAGAGCCTTCGCACACTGGAGGGGTGCTATCCTTGGATTTCTCTTATTTTATTGCTTGCTTGTGTTCCAATTTCTTCCTTTGCGTGTTTGTTTAACATTTATTTCATCCACCTTTCACTTAGTTCCTTCTTCTCGATGAGGTCAAGGATGTTCCTTCACGTTTCAACACGTTCTGAAATGGCAATATTAATGGGGCAATTTTATTATTGGATTATATTTGGCAATGGCGAAAGATAAGTCGGAGTTGAAGACAGGCACATGTCGTGTTGGACGCGGCAGCATGCTCACGCGACACACTGAAGCTTCCTAACCGCGATTCAATCTGCTACTCAATTGGCGTGAACATCGCTGCAAGTCTGCCACCTTATTTACCATGGGAAACCTGATTGTGACGTTTCGATTCTTCCCAAAGGAGCTCTTTCGTGTTAACAACGGACTCCAAATCAGTATTTGGCCTTGATCACCCAAACGGCGTGTCTACGACATCCTGATCAAGAACGGTCGTGTCCAGCCCAAAGCGCTCGACCCGTCGATGTATCGAGGTAGTGCGCCATGCATCCGGTATAAATGAAGCCAGCCTGACCGCTCAATCCCTTACCAGCCCCCAATGGCGCCTCCATGCAGCCCAATTCACCGTATCAGCATCATCTCGTCTCCGAATTCTTTCACGGAGGAGACGTTCTCGTGTACGCCATCCCAAAGGGTACGCGGCCATCTCACATCATACCCTGCAAACAGTGCCTGCTGGGCTGGTCAGAAGGAGATTGACACTGTCGCTTCAAGGAACGCGGCTGCCTGACGACATGATCCTTGTCCTGAGCTGACGGATCACTACTCGCTTCAGCCAGCGCAAGACATGACTCTTGACGGTGAGCGCTCTAGACGGAACCACGTTTGACACAAGGTATGCTAAAATTGCGTTGACACTTGAACGACAATGCGACGAGCTTCTTCTTAGCCTATGCAAAGCTCTACACTAGGAAACAGTGGTTCAAGGCCTACCCAAAGCCAACTGAGTTTCCCCCCTTTAACAAATAAACGAAAGGAGAGTGTCAGCAAGTCTGCAGTGCGACGGCACGAAATGCTACCTTTACTTCGCCATCCAGGCAGCCTCCCCTCACCCTCAACAGCTGGTCGTCGAGCTGCCTGTCGAGCCAACCCCTGGCCGTCCCTCGCATACTGGTCATGGAACTGGCCCAGGCAGCGATTCATCGAGGCAGCTAAACCTTCAGTGTTAATACCTTTAATTCACCCCACTCACATAGTCATTCCTAGCCATGGATGTAGTCCGTGTGCGGGATGTAAGCTCAGCCGCGCTAGGTACTGGTGGAAAGTGAGATGGCCCCAGAAGGATAGTGGTTTCTGGCCTTGAATTGCCAGCTGCTGGAAAGTTCTCACAGCCGACGTCTGGATAGCTCTAAGGTAGCCAGTTGGATGCTTGTGAAGATGCTGGCAAATGCGGGCTCGCACCGGTTCGTACCCGGAATAGCATTGTATTGTCATGGCAAATAGGCCGGCAGTCGTGGGAGGCACCACGCAAGCCGAAGTCGGAGCAAATCAGAAAATGGAAGCGTCGACTACAACACGGTCACTACAGGCTTACATGCCATTTTGGGTACTGCTAGGTACCCAGGCGACGGGCGAGCAGAGTTTGTTGCCTTCGCCCGGGTTGGCTCGGGAAAGACTTTCTAGCAAAGGCTAGGATACCAAGATGGAAGATTCTTCGCACCGGAACTGTTCTGGTATCCGGATATACCTCGATGGGTCGGACTTCCCAGGCGAAAGCCTATCGCCAGTCTCTTCGATTAAATTCGATCGCTATTCAGATTTCTAGGATAAGCCAGATTTTGGCTAAACGACGCGGTCTACTATAATAATAGTAGAGTATCGGAATACTTATAGGAAAAGGCCACCGTACCGATAAATGCAGGCGTAAGTAGAGTATTTATATAGCGGTTATAAATATTATAGAGACCAGGCCTCTGGGAATAAGACCGGTAGAGAGGGGAATTATGACCAGGAGCCCTAATAGAGATTAGAATCCTATTCCAAAGGGAAAATAATAGACAAAACCCCGTCATGTACGCACGCGTTTTTTTTATCATAAAGCTGGACGCATCCGCCCACGGATTTTGTCCATCGTCCGCTACCGGATCGGGCGTGGCTGGCCTTTGAGGCCATCCTTTCGCCCTCTATCCGCAAGACAGGCTTCTTCGTCAGGCATCACAGCGCAAAACACCTGTGACCCCACGCAACCTTCAGTGAAAGCGGGACATTCGATAGGTTCTTTCCATGGAAGTTGGCGTGTAGTTTCGCTCGTCCCAAGCGGCCTTGCAAGAGCGAGTCCAGAGAAAGCAGCAAGTGCGACAAGTATGCGCTTCATGGCAGCTTGTCCAAAACGGCGGAGGTAATAAACTGTACTCGTAGAGAGGAGTCGGACCAAAGCGGACGGGGAGTGGGGACCGTATGCTTAAAGTGTTCTAAAGGGCACTAGAAGCAAGATCGCATGCTCTATATATGACCTTCAACATTGAGTAGTGTACCTGGGAATCCTGGCCTTACTCCCGCTCAGTCTAGCTGGAAAATTGTACCCAGAACATGACAGGTTCAATGCGAGAGCATGCGACAGTTTCAGTCCCCGACCCTGTCAGCTGTCAGCCCCACCAGACTAGTTCAAGCATGACTCTGTCCCAGTAGACAGAGCTCCCTTGGATCTATACTCAAAGCGTGTGAGGAAGCGGTGCGATTTGTAAAAGGGGTTGCGCCTCTAGCGGGCAATAAACTATAAGAGAAAGCTCGTCTGATCGGCTGGGGATATGCAGGCATTCGCAACTAAATTAGCTTCACACCCTCCCACCGATTTCGTCACTTTGAAATCCCGTCGTGATTGGTGATTGCCCCTTTAGCTTCGTTTTCTCAGCTCCTTGCCCGCTGTAGGCGGCCTCGCCGCCGGGCAGAGGTGAGTGCGCGCATGAAAACATTTGCAACACTCGGCCATGTGTCCCAGGGTCATGCATGCATTCCACGACTCTATCCCACACGGGCCCTGACAGGATGAAGAAGTGTTTGCGGACGAATGGGGTGGTCCTCTTCGCAATGGATGTTCCTAGGTCACTTGTATACCCCATGCAGAAGAAGGTACCGGGAGACAATCTTCAAGTTGCGCTGATCTGCTGCAGTACACAACCCGGATAAGCGAGCCTTTATTGCGGGAAATGCGGTTGCTGCGCCCGAAATGGCACTGCTAGTCGAAACCACACCAAGTCTTTGGGGTTTCCATTCTTTGAACATGCTGATAAACCGATCTCGTCGTATTTAACTAGGCACTACATATGATACAGCGGCGAAACTGAGCTCTTGGAATCCGGTAGAAACGCAAGTGACATAAATGCATCCATTGCCAAGCCCAACGAGCAAGAGTCTTTTTCTATAACGCAACAATCCTCGAATAAACCGATCTGAATAAAGGGAGTGATACGCTTGTCTCATTAAATGCCGGCAGCCTTCATTCTCTCAAAGCATTGTCGATAAGCTTCGTGAACTTCTGGTACGTTACACCCGTACTCCCTCAACTTCGTCACAAGCTTTGTTGTGTCCAGCTCACAGTTACTGCGATCAGCCTTGATGACTTTGGCTTGCTCTGCTAGCGAAAAGTTCTTCCAGGTAAACTCGGGTCGCAAGATTTCTTTGAAGAGGTTCAGAATCTCGTTGTGGGAGATGGCACCAGGATTTGTAAAGTTATATACACCCGTCTCGTTGTGCTCCGCTAGTAAGATAGACGTCGGTAGGAGGTCGTGAAGAAGAGTATTGCTATTAGGAACATCGACGACTCGCTCGTAACTGGTGATTTTGGTGATGAAACTACGTGGGTGAAGGTCGTCGCTCACTGGCATGCGAAGACGAAGTATGAGGCAGTTATCGTAGCTCTTCAGGATCTATTGTATGTCATTTAGCCACAGGACACTCATGTCCCATCCAAAGAGACTCACAGGCTCAACATGGCCCTTTGTCATCGAGTAGAAGCTGCCGGTGAAATTGGGGATTTCCTCTTCCCTATAGCCCGGACCTCCAATGGGATGAGCTTCGTCATACTGGTAGATGCAGCCAGTAGCAAAGACTGTGCAATGGATACCCCTTTGGAAACAGTAGTCCGCCAAATTAAGCGTACCGATAACGTTGGAGCGCACCGTTTGTGCTTTGTTATCCTCGCACCAGTCGACATTAGGCCTGCCAGTACAGCCAGCGCAGTTCAAAACATGTGTCGGCTGGACTCTCTGCAGTTCTTTGGCGACCTCGGCAGAGTCGTCCATGCGAACGGTGGTGGTATAAACCTCCTTGGACTGCTTTTCGAGAAGGTTCTTTAGATGACCGGCTATCCAGCCATTGCCACCCCAGATGAGGAACCGCAACGGCGTGCTAGACATTGTGGCGTTGGGTGAGGAGCGAGCGAAGGGTGCGTGATGTGAGAGTCGGAGTCGTCAATGTCCAGGGAAGGCCAAGTATAGAGAGTCAACAGCTGCAGGGCGACGTGTGCAAGAAGCCTTAGCCCCGGATGAGATTGTCGTGGAACACCAACAGGGATATATGGTGCTAGAAATCCTTACTTCTCGTGAAACAGCTGATTTCATGGAGGCGTTTCCATGCTAGCGGTAATCCCGACCATGTGTTGGTGGGAGATCGTCGGTGCGATCTGTATCCGTGCCTGTCTCGTATGCATGATGTTCAAGAGATTGAGCGTACAAAAGCCGCAAATGGAACATGACTATATTTACCTAGTGCGTAGAATAATGCGATTGGCCTCGGTATCCCCGGGGCGTGTCAGTCGACTAAGCTGGAACATGTCATGAACATCGGGGTATCCAAACACGCCGGCAGAGTCGCACCTTGAAAATTCCACGCCAGTAAGTTTGAGAATCTTCTGTAATGTAATTATAGAAAGGCAACCTATTGGATCTTCACACGCAACACCTTCTAGAAGGACCCGAGACGTTTTGAAACTGTCAGGGGTTGACAGCTTAAACTTTATTCCTGTGGCGCATACACTAGACGTACACCGGTGTTGTTCCTGGGATTATCTTTCGATGTAAATGCTGCGTGTGGGTTGCAAAGATCAAGGCAGAAGAGATTCCTCGGATTAAGATGCTGACTTACATCTTTAGAAGGCCCTTTCTCCCTTCAGGCATCTGTGTTCGCTCCATTATCCTCACTGGCTATCCCACTTCAGCCCCTCCCTTGACTGCACGCTGGTGTCGCTTTCCCTGAGGTCTTTAATCTGATTGTCTGCACTTGTTCACTGGGAGCCCTTTCTGCCGCAGAAGCCCCCTTTGAAGCCCATCCTGGCCCTTACTCTTTGGTGTGACGATTGACGAATCTACCACTTGGCCACCTGGCTCTCGCACCAAGTCTCGCCTCATGCCAAAGATCAGCTTCACACCTCCGACTGCCTAGAAGATCGATTAAAACTGTCTTGATGGCGACTCACAAAATGGTAGATAGTATGTATGCCAGCAACAAAGCTCGGGGCTCTTTGACGCGGACTGTTGGCTGACTCCTCCGACAAGGCCACGGCGCATACCTACAAGACGTCGACATCTGGAAGCAGGCACCCGTTCTCAAGGGCAGCACGAGATTTGATCCCGATCCGAATGTAAAAAACATTATGATCACCGGCGGAGCCGGCTTCATGTGAGTGGTGCCGACTGCTATACTCCATCTCCATGTTAGCTGACCTCACATCAAAATACAGCGCATCCTGGGTAGTACGCCATCTCACCCTTTCATATCCTCACGCGTACAACATTATTTCCTTCGATAAGCTGGATTACTGCTCGGCGCTGAACAACACGCGGGCTCTCAATGATAAGCGCAATTTCACGTTCTACCACGGTGACATTACATCGCCGTCCGAGGTACTCGACTGCATGGAACGATACGAAATCGATACCGTTATCCACTTCGCGGCCCAATCTCACGTGGACCTCAGCTTCGGTAACTCCTACGGCTTTACCCACGCTAATGTCTACGGCACTCATGTCCTCCTGGAAAGCGCGAAGAAAGTGGGCATTCGACGGTTCATCCACGTCTCTACTGACGAGGTATACGGCGAAGTCAAAGAAGATGGCGACGATTTGGTCGAAGCCAGTATCCTCTCCCCGACTAACCCTTATGCCGCTAGTAAGGCGGCCGCAGAGATGCTCGTCAACTCTTACCAGACGAGTTTCAAGCTCCCCACTATTATCGTTCGAAGCAATAATGTATACGGGCCGCATCAATACCCCGAAAGTAAGATAGTCCTGCCCAATCTCTTACCCTCGTTCTTAAGACTAACTTCGTAATAGAAATCATCCCCAAATTCACATGTCTTCTCAATAGGGGACAGCCCATGGTGCTTCATGGCAATGGCTCGCCAACACGAAGATACCTCTACGCTGGCGATGCTGCCGATGCTTTTGATACAATTCTCCACAAGGGTCAAACCGGGCAGGTTTACAACGTAGGCTCCATAGACGAGGTCTCCAACTTTGAGCTCTGTGGAAAGCTTCTTGACGTTATGGGTGTTGCCCACGAGACGCCTAAACAGTTCCGCAACTGGGTGAAGTACACAAATGACCGGCCTTTCAATGACTGCCGATACGCGGTCGACGCATCAAAATTGCGACAGCTAGGTTGGCAGCAACGAACAAGTTTCAAGGATGGACTGCAAGCAACGGTAGACTGGTATCGACGTTTCGGGGAGGAGTGGTGGGGTGATATCAGCCAGGTCTTGACACCCTTCCCTGTCGTGAACGATGGGGTGATAGCCGACAACGGAAACCTTATCGGGAACGAGCCATTCAAGCCTGTCAACAATGGCAATGACCTGGAATAAGGGAGAAATGAAGCGGGACACTGCCCTATGCTTGATGTACACTCTGCTGCTGCTACCTTGGGAGGCTATTGTATTTATGAAGATATGATTCAAGAGTAAGGAAGGGGGTCAGCAAGGGGCAAGTAAATGCCCTTCCTCAAATTTGGCAATAAATTGTATACAACTATGATGGTACCTTACTTTCCTTTAATAGACGGGTTCTGATGACGTTTGTTATCATGCTGCCTTGTGCATTCTGGTTCTAGTCAATACCTGCGGAGTGAAGGAAAGATCGTCTCCGGCCGCACTGCTGACTACTCTTAGATATAGCCGTGAAATTGAGTCGGTTTCAAGTACAAAGACCGCCGTCTACAGCCACATGGCCCCGAATGCCTTTGAAAAATTTATACATCTAATATTTGGCCTTATCTGGCCCGTCATTATTTTTCGTCACGCTATGCCTCTTACCAAATTTGCCCACAGTTACCCGGCACAAATTCTGCCATGTCCATTTTGTGAATCATCTTCACCTCTGGACAGTACTGCCAGATGTGCTCCCTTTTGTCCTTCGTGCCCCAGATCGTACCATGCACGCGCCCGGAGCCAATATGGTAGCCCATTGGCTCGTAATACCCTTCTCGCCAGTCGTCAATTCCCTTGACAAAATCGCCAGGATGGCTCACCGACAAGGAGACGCTATTGCTGTCGCTGCCACTGTCGTTGAAGTTGGAGACATTCGAAACGTGCTCTGGGGGTCCGACGTTATACTCTCCCGAAAAGGTTAGGGAAACGGAGCCGTTGGCGACTCTACCGTGGGGTTGTTGGCCAAGGCGATAGGAGAGCCAAACATCCTCGGGATTAGAATCGTCTTTCCGCCGTTCACTGCGGAGAACATCAATGATGTGTCTAACACTGCGGAGGGATAGTCCGCCATTGCCGCCCCAGTTTCCCGCAGGGTCCCATGGTGCGCCAATCCAATTGTATTCAAGGTACTCGTCGATATTGTGCTTGCTATTGGCGCAGATCATCGAGTCTGTCTGGAAGACGAACAATAGCTCCGCAGGCTGCAGGATCGTTTCGTAAAGGGATAACGTTGTGAAGAAGCGGTTGATCATCTCCTGACCGTTGGCGCTCATGTTGGACGGGATATACGTCAGGTCGAATTTTCCAGAGCGAACATGTTCCCGGATAGCGGCGGACTTGTTGACAGCGGCAACAGATGCTTCGGAGCCCATGAATCGGAGGCGCCAGTCGGGTGGTAATGAGTACATAAAGTGTAGCATCAAAGGTACGAGCAGCGGTTGGGGCCGGCTCTCGACAAGGAAGGCGACTTTGGACTCATTATACGTTGGCTGTGAGCCATAGTCGAGAGAAAAGCGGGGGATTGGAACTATACGGAGGGCAGAAAATGTTATGAGTAGCGATGTTACGGTCCTATGTGCTCCTGGTTAGGTCGCTTCCAACCATATTCTCTTCTGAGGGTGTGGGCTAACAAGATGGAAGCTATAGCGATGGCGCGGAACTTTCGAGGTAGCTGAAGCCATACCATAGTTAACAGCGATAGCCAGCTGACAAGCCAGCGTCTCTCGATATACTCTGGTTCCGTGCTCTGGGTGTGCTGTGGCCGAAATACAAAGGGCTCGATGGTACAGTTAGACGGAGACGGAGGATGGAGGCTGTTGTGCAACCGAAGGTATGGATGGTGCGAAAGCAAAATGCAGCTAGGTACGCGCGTACGAGTACGCGCCGTAAATGGACTTCCTACTTCGTAGTGTAGGTACACCCCCTCGCACACACCTCTCCCCTGTACTCCGTACATGCGTTTCGTTTCAAATCTACGAGTACTTGTACGTCAACGGTCAAGTACGGAGGTTGGGGCAAAAGATCTCCATAGACCCACTTTGCACAAGGGTCCCTTGTGTCAATAGCAAAAGGGAGCTAAGCGTATTAGGAATCGACTACGTACTGCTGTGCCGTCGTGGATTAGGCACTCTCGACTTTTGTTCTTTGCCACTTGTATTCCTTTCTCCACGAGTTTGCACACCTGCCATTCAGATCCCGACCATGACCATGGCAAAAGATAGATTCCCAGTTGCTTTTACAAAAGCGCGGATTTACATAATCATATCACTCAGCTTGACGTTAGTAATGATTTTGCGAGCCCCTAGGCAGCTGTAGGGTCCTGCTAACAATTCCCAAGGTGGTGGTTGGCGCTCCTCCTTTATCAGTATAAACCGGTAGTTGCGTCCCGAATTGCGGAGGCGCGGCAGAGACTTCCCTCGGTCAAGGTCGACTGGCAGTCGAGTGATCCTCGCGCACGATACGATGCCTCCAAGATCGCCCTCATGATCGAGCCCGAGCCGATTCCTCTCCTTGTGCCACTGATATTGCACATGATCGCAGTGGTCCCTCCAGACTGGCGGTTCTTATTCATCGGCTCGAGGGAAAGCGTCTTTACCGTTGGTCGAGGCTTTGGGATTCAGATTCAGCAAGCCTTGGGTAAAATAGACCTGAAAGTGTTGCCCGAGCCTTGGGTCATCAATACAGATGAGGATCAGGCTCGATTATTAGCGGACGTGCGATTTTACGACGAGTTCCTGCCAGAGGCGGCTTGGATCTTAAAGTATAACCGCGAGAGCATCCTCTGCTCTAATTCGGAAATAAGCCTAAATGACTGGCTTGACTATAGCTGGACTGGAGCGGCCCGGTATAATCCACTCCTGACTTCTTCCATCACCGCTGCCGCTACTTGCTAATACGGAAGGAGAGGCAGGCCAGAAGATCAGGGATTCGCCGGGTACGGTGGTTTATCCCTGCGTCGCGTGTCCTCGATAAAAAAGGTACTCGGATTTCAGAAGCGCCACAATAACTCGGAGCCGGAGGACGAATGGCTCGGAAAGCGCATCATGTCGATGCCTGGCGAGAAAGTCGCCAACGGGTCTGAGGGTGTGTTTGCAGTTCAGAACAGCCTAATAGATGAGCCAATGGGGTACTACGCTCCAAAGCGTGGCAGAGGACTAGAGAAGGATGCCTGGAGAGACTCAGAGGCGCGGAAGAAGATCCTCGAGTACTGTCCCGAGCTGCATATCATCATGGACATGAAGATGGAGAAGGAGCGGTGCCCAGGGGATAACAGGGAGGGCGAAATCGTCGAGCAAAGCGATATTGTCGAGCAGAGCGATGTCGTCGAGCAGAGCGATATCGTCGAGCACACTGAGACGAGCATAGAAGCTCCAAGTATTGGGACGACAGAGTAGACGAGCTTGAATGCAACAGACTACCAAATGGCCGCTCTGGAGCTATTTTAAGAGCTAGAAAGAGTAGAGTCCTGCTCTTGTAGAATGCGACTACGATTTGACACTGATATATACGCGGCATGGGGCCGACGTTTATATAGACAGTCACTTGTGGCTCAGACGGTCAGATGGTTTCCACCTGCCTTTCCCTGCGCATTCTTTTTGTATAATAAACAGAGGATATAGAGGGGAAGGTCGTCGATGCAGGCTATGATGTGAGAAGTTGCAGTGTCGCGTATTGCAACAAGGCTTCCAATTCTGCTCGTCGCTAGTTGTGTTGTAGGTGAGGCGCTCTTGCCTCACGCCTGAGGGATAGGAATACAGGTACTTCAGACACACCTGCAAGTCCTGCCAATTATGCAAAGCGTGGAATTTCCCGACTGGAGCTTGACCTCAAGGATTGTTTCGCACTGTCTTAGCTATGCAGCCAAGCCGATTTAGAAAGCGGATTGACAAGAACATAACCCTATCTTCACCTTCTTTATATTTCATAGTGAAATGTGATGTGTCCGAGTACGAACACTGCCACAATCTGTGGGACGTGCGAAATTCCAGGAGGGTCGACTGAAGAAACATGCTGCCGATCCAGCCGAAGTCGTAAGTATACTAATTGCATCCCACCTTGCGGACTACTCTCTCTTGGGTCACAGGACGTGTACCTCAGAAACCTTTGCAAGGAGTTTACTCGTCCGAACACTCGTACGAGTGTTTTGTCATTTTCGACTGCTCCGCAGCACTATGCGTCGCGTTCCACCAGCGCCGCCGGCGCATTGACGCACAGCTCAAACGTCTATAATATTTCTTGGCACGCGACGCTGTAGGGAGTCAGGGGGGGGGAAGTGGGGATGCGAGAAGCCAGGGGTCGAGAACCAGCTTCACGGCGTGTCCGATATGACTACGGTGCTCTCCTTTTTAATACTGTTTTTAAGCTAGTGGTCGTATAGGTAGGCCCCTGGATCGAGGGACCCCAGGATACATTGACTCGGGAAAGGGGCTAATGACGCACCAAGGCCAAACCCAAGAGCTTTTTTTGATTGAACCTCGACGCCTCATCGGAGCTTGGTCTGTCCCCCTTTGACATCCAGTCATGGTCTGGTCTCGCATCTCACCCAGCCTGGCGTTACGTTGCGCTGGTTCTTAATCTTGGTTTACTATGTCTGCGGATGCCTGCCGTCCGGACAAGGCGTCGACAATGGCCTCGGCCGCTGTCGAGCTGGGGGAGATTGGCGAGAACGAGAGTATTGTAAAGATGGAACGCTCCGAGGAAGGGCTGGGGGATTTTGCGTCGCCGAATGACGTGGAATCGAAAGACGAACGCGAAGAAGACACGCTTCTTTCCAGGGAGAGCACGACGCTCGGGTCGCACACGAGCTCCTCGACGAAAGCGATTATATGGATGGCCGTGAACACTTTGGCGACCATCGGGATCGTGAGAGCTCCCAGACCTCTTCGAGATATAATCACGTCGCTGACAAGCTGCTATAGGTTTTTACGAACAAAGCGATCTTCTCTGATCAATCCTTGAAGCTGGCTCAGCTCATGTTCGCCGCGTTCCACTTCTCCCTTACCTGTCTTATTTTGTATACGTTATCGCGACCACGATTCGCATTCTTCACGCCTAAAAGAGCCTCGATCCGCGATATTGCTCCACTCTCAATCGCCATGTCGCTAAACGTCGTTCTCCCGAATCTTTCCTTGGCCTTCTCGACTGTGACTTTCTACCAGGTCGCGCGAATCCTGCTTACGCCATGCGTCGCGGCGATGAACTACATCCTCTACAGGGCGACTCTACCCCGAAACGCTATTCTAGCCCTGATTCCTACCTGCACGGGCGTCGGGATGGTATCGTACTACGATTACCTCCCGGTTGCTGATGCGAAGGTCAAGACAACGTCAGCAATCGGCGTCGTCTTTGCCTTTTGCGGAATTTTTGCTTCTTCGCTCTACACGGTCTGGATTGCCAGCTACCACCGCAAGCTACAGATGTCTAGCATGCAGCTCCTCTTCAACCAAGCTCCCATCTCTGTGTTGCTGCTACTCTATGTTATTCCATTCGTCGATACTTTCCCAGTATGGAGCAGTATCGCGGTCAATCGGTGGATTATGATTCTTATGGTATAGCGTTCTTCCCCTATTCTGTGGCGATATGAACCATCTGACCGTCAGTAGTCTGGCTTGTTTGCCTCGTTAATTAACATTTCCCAATTCTTCATCATCGCACAAACCGGCCCAGTCTCGAGTACTGTCGTTGGTCATCTCAAGACTTGTACTATTGTAGCTCTTGGTTGGGCAACCTCAGGGAGGGCAATCGGCGACAAGTCTATTATTGGCGTTCTTATTGCTCTTGGAGGACTCATTATGTAAGGCAAACCCGGAGGTTATACAAGGACTAGCTAACTAATAATTACAGGTATTCAGTAGTGATGCTAAAGCAAAAGTAAAAGGTTGCACAAGACGGGAAGTAGGCGATTTATATTAATCTAGACGGTATACGGGACGACAAATTTGGCAGCCATATGAAGAAATTTCGTCGAACCCATGCTCGTCTATATAACGGTTTCGAGGTTTTGAATATCTGTACGAGTACGCCGGCAGGAAAGAGATTAATGTTTGCTCAGAAACACCAGAGACGTCAAACCAGCCTCAGTGCGCACGTCTCCACAGGACACGGTTCCGGCAGCGAACTTTGGGCATAGTTCACCTTTATCAATAGAGATACATCGCCAACTTACCATGTCAGCTCGGGGAATCTCGATCGCTTGTGACAAGACTTTGCCTCAAAGCTATATTCAACCAGCGGCGCTGCAATCACTTACCAAGTTTTTAAGCTAGTGGCCCTCGGTGTGTTCCGGACCAACGAAGCGACACAGTTCAGCCACTCCCAGTATACCTTGTCTCTGCCAAACTCGTATGCACTACGCCATTTAACTACACAGGAACCTCCTTGAATTTGTCAGACCATTCTGTTTGGACCATTAGCCACGAGGGCGGTAGCTCGCAAACCTCCTTGCTAAGAGACTTTCAACGGTCGTTCTTCGTCGCCCCGACTCGAGTACACCAGCGATAAACGACTTCCTGGGCGTACCGAGACACTGGCGATGCGTTCCGCTGTGGGTTACAAACAATGAGCCTGGTTCTTGAGTACTACCCAATGGCTCAAGATCGGCCATAGCGGTCTCGGCCGATCGCCACCCAAGACTGTGTGCCCAATGACAATTCACGGAACCCGCCGGCTACGGATTACCCGCATGGGTTGACCGGTTGACCGGGCCGAGCGAAAAAACTCTGCCCTGCGCTGGCCTGTCGTTTCCTCTACATATCTCACACCTCTCTCCTGAAGACCACCCTACCGAACATATATGCAGCCATAGATCCAGTGGTACAGAGAGCAGACTCTGCAAAGAAGTCGGCATAAGCTGACTTGCGCATTTTCATGGACAAGACCGAGAAGGACGTGTATCAATGTATAGCTAGTTTGGTGGAGTGAAGCACGCACACCTTAAGGGCACTCATTGCACGTCTCGGAGAGACTACACTCAAGTAAGATTCAACTTCCCTAGACTATCTGACCATATGATACTGAATTTGCTAGAAGCTTCTCGTAGTCTCAAGACTAAAGGGAATTGTTCATCTCAGTTTCACTCGAAGCAGCCGGGTGGCCATTCACCCCCCTGCTACTCATCTTAGTGACGGATTTGGAAGAAAGAGCGCCCGTGGGCATGTTAATTGTAAATTGTGCCCTCCATCAGGCTTAATGGGAAGGCACATCTCTTATATGAATAACTGAATATGATATATCCAGTAGTCAGCCAAGTAAAAGCTGGGAAGCACTCTGCGGCCTATTGTCTACCACGCTCCCCCACCATACTCTCGAGTCATTGTCATTTTTGTCCTTCTGCTCCCATATCTCTCGTAGGAGGCCCAATGCGTCCTTGAACATGGAGTATCTAGCCCATTGGTACCACTCCTCGAAATATTCCACGACGAACTTCCTCGAATACGAGTCCATCGACTCTGAGCCAGCTAAAAAAACTGGATAGAGTACTTGCTTTCGAATCCTTGAATCGGCTCTGCAGCATCGAACGCTATCCAAGACCAGCCTGGATAGTAAAGTAATCTCATGCCGGCTGGGATCGCCAGACCTGTCCCACTTGAGAACGCGGGCGATGTACAACAAGAGTCCGTACTTCCAGGCGTTGATCCCGTTATAGTAGTCATACCAAATATGAACGCGTTCCTCGCTATCGGCAGCACCTTCAGGCTTGAACGCTTCTATCGTAAAATCCCGGACGCATCGCTCGAGCTCAAGCACCCTCTTATTATCGAACGTGGCGTACTTCATCTTCGATACCTGCTCTTTCTCACTAGCCAGTTGCGCTAGTTCTCTGAAGTATTTGAATAGTTCCTTCGATACCCCGGATAGGGCAAAAATATCAGTAGCCTCTTCGTTGCCATGAGAAAGCAGGAAATCGTAGTAACAGGACGGGAAGACGGGCTCGGACCGGGTGAAGAGAGCAATGTTACAGTCCCACCTACGTATGGCCAAGTCAGTTTCAGGAAGGCTTTCCAGAGCATCCAAAACCGGTATACTAACCAAATGAACATGGTAAGCTGGGCGTGTAAACGAGGCGATGATGGTAGAGCGCTTATGCCACCGATGGATTCAATTCTTAGAAGTGCGGTTGCTAGGCGCTGACTCCAAGGGCCGGCAGCGCACGTAAACGACTGAATCACGCGTTAGAAAATCAGAGTGTCTCCAACGAATCATGAATAGGGTTCGCTTGCGGGTACTTACGTCTAAATTAAATAGGACGACTGTGGTATCGAGCACACGCTCCTTGACCTGCCGTGTAGCCGCGTGTAGTGCTAAATTGCACAGATTTGTTGCAGAGTGTCTGTACGCCGCTATTATCTCACTGGTCGAGCCGTCTGTGGGCTCATCCCTCATGTGACTGAGATACTGCATGGAAAATGCAAGGACAGCGTGGACAGAGTGTTCTGAGCCCTGAGTTGTGCGGAAGCGAAATGGGTTGGCATTACAGTCGTATGTCAGCGGAAGAACAGCTAGTTCGGCATCGTCTGCAGAGGCCGCCATGTCAGCAAGGAAGGAGTGGCCAGGAGGGGGTAGTTTGAAGTACATAACGTGAGCAATCCGGCTGTCTCTAAGGCCGGCAGCGGCCAGGAGAGAGAAAGGCGAGGAGTTGGTGGACAATCAATGGTCGAAAATTGCCATGGAGTTTGGTCTGGCCAGATGGACTCGTTGGGCAGTGATAGCGTGAGCATGTTGCTACCTTCGGGGTCGAAGTCGTGCATCAGTGAGATGTCGAACATGGGATCGAGAGTAGCGGGATCGCAAAGGTCCCCGGGTGTTAACGGGAGATCCTGGCTGGTGTCTGCAACAGACGTGGGAGATGGTTCTTCGTCTTGGGCAAGGCCACAGGTACTCGAATGTTGCTGGCTGCTCGACGTGACTGGTCTAGAGGGTCCCGAGGATACCGTCTTGCTGTTGTTGGCTGGTTTCGGCTTGGGGCTCTTTGCAGTACACTTGGGCCTCTTCCGTGGGGGATTCCCCTGCTTGAAGACGAACAACTGGTTGACAGGCGTAGTGGACTGCCATTCCCGGCTCGAAGCTGTGATGCTCATCGACCTGCCTTTATTCTTGCCACGGGATTTGACGCCGGCGAGCCATTGCCACTCGCGAGGATATCCGCTGCATGATCCGGAGAAGCGAGAGCACGTCTCGCAGCGGTGGCGGGTTCGGTCGCATTGACGGTGCAAGGCAGAGCAGTTGAAGCAATCGACGGTCTCTTGCCGCTTGAAAACCTGGGTCGACAATTGCACATCCATGGGCACAGAGGATGGCATGCACTGCGCAGGTACGAGTGGCTGCCGAAGGGTTGGAAGACGATCAGAAGGGACACCGACTCGGAACCAGCCCCTCCCCGTCTTTTGATAGGTACGAATTATCCGGAATAATACGAAGTACGACCAACAGAGAGGCGCCCCCCACCCCCGCATGTGGCGTCTCCCCGCAGCTCAGCTGGGTTCGGGACCAGTCCAGCCTTGGTTATCATTGTCTCGTTATTTAGCCAAATATTTCGGCCATTTCCGACCAGACATGGCAATAGGATTTACGAACGTTCAAATACGAGATGAATGGTTCGTCAACTCAGTAAAGTCAGTAATTGGCACCATCAAATATATTTGTTGAAGGAGCAGGTCAAGGGCCAAGGCACATCATGAATATTGATGGAAACAGGATTTTGTGTTTAAATGTAAATAGACAATTGTAAGGATATAGAGAACATCATTTGCCCTCCGAGTCTTGTACCTCAACACCGACAAGGTTAGCATCAAGAGCAGCCTGCCGCCTCTCGTTCATGAGCTCAATATTGATCTGCGGTCCTGTAAATGTGCCCCTTTTAGTAGTAAACCACATGATAACCACAAACGACAGCAGGCCGGTCACCACTACTGTTACGTAGCTCATATTCTGAGCAGTAACAGGCCGAACAGTCGGGAAGCAATAGAGCACGTCCAAAAAGACGACCCAGGCTACTGCAGTACCGTTGATGAAGGGCCCCAGTTTTCCGAGGTTGAAATAGCGTTTGGGGAGGACCTGGTCGCGACCCCGGTAGAGGAGGATTGCCTGTGGAATGACGCACGAGGTCTGAAGAAATAGAATTGCCGTATTGACCATGGCGGAAAATGCAGTCGTCGAGCCAAGAAAGATGAGCCCGTAAAGCTACCAGCCAAGTTAATCAAATCTCACGTGCGCGCGATCTCGATGGAGAAGCACTAACCGATACGCAGACTGCGCTTAGAAGCATTGCGTTCAAGGGCATTCTAAAATCCGGGCTCACGCGCATCCATCGGTGAGAGAATGGCATTGCTCCATCGCGGGAGACAGCCCAAATTGTACGAGAGCAAGTAGTCCCTTTGCTGTTTGTCAGTCTCTGCTACAACCAGCGATGTGCTTTGTCCAGAGCTCGGCGGGTCAGAACTTACCGATACCTCCCAAACAGCCAAAGAAGCAAAAAGCAAATGCGGAAAGCAACACCGAGGCAGCAACGCGGGAGCCTGTTGCCTGAAAGTAGATTTCAATCAGAGGCATCCCAGTGACTGTTGTGAGAACAGCTTCAAGATCCGTGATGGAGTAAATCAGTGAAATCGCAAAAGGGACTGCCGTAAGAAGACCAACCAGTAACGGGTACATAATGACCATTGGTACATATTTGGCAGGATTTGCAATCTCTTCGCAGAGGTGGGCGCCGCAATCACTGCCTAGAAATCCAAAGACTGCATTACATATTGCAAGAAGGAATGCAAAGCCCTGACTCGACCAGCCGCTCTGGCCAGTAGTATCTGCGAAAATAAAAGCGGCTGACGCATGATTGTTCCGACCAACAATGAAGAGAGTGAGCATGGTAGACCCAAGTGTCAGAATGGACAGCACAAATATAAACTGGTTGTAGAGAGGTAGCAACCCAGATCCGAGGATGTTCAGGGCCGCGGCCAGCCAGATCAGGGCGACATAGATGAGGTACAACTGCCACTGATGGGACTCGAAGCCAGGGTGCCAGATGGCGGCAATCTCTATAACCATTGATGCGATGAAGTTTGCAACTGAACCAGAAGCAAGCCACCATCCAAGAATGCTCATCCAAGCGTTTCTAAAGTCCTATATCAGCAAGTATTTTCTCAGTGTAGCGGCATGGAATACAGCACTTACAAATAAGACGCAAATGGCTTGTACTTGTCACTGGCCACCATAAACGTCCAATAATACTGGGCTCCGGCAACAGGATATGCAGATGCCAGCTCTGCCATGCCAGCAGATACAATCAGTGTCATGACACCCGCCACCACAAGAGACCATAAGGCTCCTGCGGGGCCAGCTTCACCGATACCGATACCGATTGACGCGCCGGTTCCGAGCCAGGTGCAGGTCAGAGTAAAGGACAAAGCGCCGAGGGACCACATGGAGAACTGGCGGGGCATAGCCTGGACATAGCCAGCAGCCTCGAGCTCCACCTCATCGATCCGGGTCAGGTCGGCAGAGATTTGTTTCGTGACAGTCATTTTGAGGTAGTTTGTTAAGACAGATGGCGTGTTACTGAGAGACGAGACGGCTGGGACGCATATTTACATTGTGGGATCGTATCGGTTTGCCATTCAGGGCGGCTGAGCATACATGAATGACAATGACAATGACAATGAATATCGGTCAATTCAGCCTACAAGCCGACTTTGCGGCTGAGCAAATCCGGAAGGGGGGTGAGACCGGACATCCCGTTCTCCGAAAAGCGGCGGCTTCGCGCATTGCCTATTTAGGCAAATCAACCCAACAGCCAACATAGGTCAATGAACCACGCCACTCGACTGACCTATTGGCTAGACGGCACACCTCGACTTGGGGTTGCGGAGTGCTCCGGAATAATGCGCTTTGTCGACAAATTGAGATGGCATGGACGACGTGCACAAATGCGTGGGTTTTTGGACGAGTGCCGACTTATGGAGACTGCCCATCAAGGGATTCTGAACGAGATTGCCGAGGGTGCGCAGTTGGCCAGGAACAGCACAGTGCATTGGAGATGGTGCCTCTCACACGACTCATTGATGTCATTCAACTAATTCGAACCCAAAACTATGCACATGTCCCCTACAAATGAGACCTCACACCAGTCCACCCAGCGTCCTCGGCAATGAGCTCTGCCGCTCGCTCACCAACAGCCAAAACAGTCAGCATCAGGTTGACGGTAATCATGGTCGGGAAGACACCAGCGTCGGCGACTCGCAGGTTCAGAAGTCCCTTGACCTTGAGTCGCGAATCAACGACAGCCAGCGAGTCCTTTTCAACGTCTCCCATCTTGGTCGTGCAAGCCGGATGGTATATTGTGTGGCTGGTCTCGCGGGCATATCTATCCAGGTCTTCGTCGGAGGTGATGTGCGGACCTGGCGCGACCTCTCTCTTGATGTAGCTCTTGAAAGGCTCCGACTGTGCCATCTTTCTAGCTGCCTTGATGCCAGCGACCAATAGCTCCGCGTCGTAGTTGTTGGGATCCTCAAAGTACTTGAAGTCTAGCGCTGGCTTCTCGGAGGGGTCGTTGGATTTAAGATACACTCTCCCTCTTGATTTCGGGCGCAGCGTCACTGGGTAGATGCCGAAGGGGTGTTGTGGCCTTGGATAACCGGGTGGAGTCACGGGGTCGCCCTCAAAATCCAGCTGCCACGTGTGCAAGAGAATATCCGGGATGTTTCCATCGCCTCCTGCCCAGTTGTAGGGCTTGTGGCGAATGAATGCCAGTACATCGGAATGCGTGGCCGTTTCAGCGGGGGCCTTGTCGTGGAGGTCGTAAATCACGCCCGCCGCAGGGTGGTCTTGCAGGTTTTCTCCGACACCCGGAATGTCCCTGACGACAGAAATTCCCACCGACTCCAAGTGCTCTCGGGGACCGAGTCCAGAGAGGAGAAGTAGCCTGGGCGTGTCGATCGCTCCAGCGCAGAGGATAATCTCTGAAACGGCATGAGCGGTGTGTTTCGTTCCGTCTTTGGTGGTGACGTCGACGCTGACAGCGATGTTGCCTCGGACATTCACCCGCGACACCCAGGCATTTGTCAAGATGACCAGGTTGGACCGCTTCTCTTCTCCACGTAGAATAGGATGAATGTAGGCAACACTGGTGCTGCTGCGATATCCATTGTCGGGATTGTAGGATAGAGGCGTCCAGCCAACAGATTGGGTCAGGCCCCCCGCTGACCGGATGGACTTATTGAGATCCTTGACATAAGGCAAGCCAAGAGCGCGATTGGCCGACAGAATCCAGTCCTTGCTCAGCTGGCTTTGATCCCGAGGGTGAGCAGAAGGGTGCGTCGTGACGCGCAACTTGTCCTGCACGCGAGCGAATGTCTCGAACGACCAGCCTTTGCAGCCCAGTCTTTCCCAGCATGCATCATACTGGGGTGTTCGGAAGGAAACCATATCATTATGGCTCGAACATCCACCCAAAATGCCAGCGCGTGAATGAATAATGCTACTGTTGCCTACAAGCAAGCCAAGTCAGCAAAGTGCCAAGGGGCGAATACCTTCCCCGGACACATACCCCGTGGCTGCTCAACACTAGTGTATTGGTAATCCAGTTCGGTGCCCTGCATTGAAGAACGGTCCTTGAGGATGAGTGCGCGGTTCTCTCCTACATCGGTAGGGCCTCCCTCGATCATCAGAATAGTCTTCTCAGGCAAGTATTCCGAAAGGCGACTGGCAATGATACATCCCGCCGTACCGCCTCCGACGATGACGTAGTCGAAGTGGCCATTCTGGCCCAGAGGGAATGTGCTGGAAATGCTCATGTTGCAAGGAGTTCACGCAGCGGAATGCAATGGAACGAAGCTGATATCCAAGGTGACGGCCGTGATGGAAAAGATTTATAGCGAGACCTTGGAAGCCCTAGCTTGCTCTCCATGTAGAAGTTGTGGCGTGGCGGGTGAACCCCCCCTTCGATGGCTTCATTTGCCTAAACAGGCAATTGGACATAGTGGGTTACTCAGCTCCCTCTGCCGACACAACCCCTTGGCCTCCCCCGCAAACGTCATTTGACCATCATGTGGCCGTGGTTTGCCCAACATGGCAATTCGATGGCGCATTCCGTGTAGTTACCGAGATGGGAAAAGGAAGCTGCAGAGCCGCGCACCACCGAGTGCATCCTGTGCCAGGCAAGTCCCACTTTGCCAGAGGGTCTGAGTAGTGGGAGATATAGTCATGTGTTGGTATTTTGTCGTGAACAAATGCTGCAAGACTCCTGATCTGCCACTCTTGTCAATTTTCATCCCGTGTCACATTCGTCATGTCTCTAACGCAAACCATCGTGACTCCTACCGTCACCTATGAGCAGCCGCTCGGGTTATACATTGATGGAAAGTGGGTAAAGGGCGTTGAAAGCAAGACGTTTGAAACCATCAATCCTACAAACGAAAAGCCCATCGCTGCTGTCCATGAGGCCGGTCCAGAAGGCGAGTCGCAGCCTGAAAATAATCTTGAAGGCGCTGCTGACAGTCCACCATATTAGATGTAAATATCGCCATCAAGGCCGCTCGGAAAGCCTTCGAGGGCATTTGGTCACAGACTCCTCCTTCGGTCCGAGGGAAAATGCTGGTGAAACTGGCGGACCTCTTAGAAGAACACGAGGATACACTCGCTGCTATCGAGTCTCTCGATAATGGCAAGGCGAATGCCAAAGGTGACGTCGGAATGGCCGCGGGCTGCCTGAGATACTATGGAGGCTGGGCCGACAAGATCCATGGCAAGACCATCGACACGGACCCAGACTACTTAAACTACACAAAGCACGAAGCAGTGGGTGTCTGCGGCCAAATCATTCCCTGGAACTTCCCCCTCGTCTCATGGTCCTGGAACATTGGACCTGCCCTTGCCTGTGGCAATACCGTCGTCTTAAAGACCGCGGAACAGACCCCCCTCTCTGCCCTATACGCTGCCACTCTTGTTGAGAAGGCCGGAATACCTCCAGGAGTCGTCAACATCATCTCTGGCTTCGGGAGCGTTGCCGGGGCCGCCATTGCTTCACATATGGATATCGATAAGATCGCATTTACTGGCTCAACCACTGTTGGCCGAGGTATTTTGCAGGCCGCTTCAAAATCTAACCTGAAGAAAATCACACTAGAGCTCGGCGGCAAGTCTCCCAATATTGTCTTTGACGATGCCAATATCGAAGATGCCATCTCCTGGGTGAACTTTGGCATCTTCTTCAACCACGGCCAGGTGTGCTGCGCCGGGTCTAGAGTTTACGTTCAATCCGGAATATACGACAAGTTCATCGAGGCGTTCAAGGCCCGAACGGCCAAGAATGTCATCGGCGACCCGTTCAACGCAGAAACCTTTCAAGGACCTCAAGTCAGCAAGGCCCAGTTCGACCGCATCATGAGCCACATCCAGTCCGGCAAAGACAGTGGGGCCAAGGTAGAGGCCGGCGGCGAGCGTCACGGCAACGAGGGATACTTTATCCAACCCACCATCTTCTCCAACGTGTCGCCCGACATGAAGATTATGCAGGAGGAAATATTCGGCCCCGTCGTCGCCATCTGCAGGTTCGAGACAGAGGAGGAGGTCCTCAGGGCAGCAAACGATAGCAGGTACGGCCTCGCAGCCGGGGTGCACACTACGAACCTCAGTACTGCGATCCGCGTCTCCAACGCCCTCAAGGCTGGCACTGTCTGGGTAAATAACTACAACATGATTACCAGCAGCGTGCCGTTTGGCGGCTTCAAGGAGTCTGGTTTTGGCCGTGAGCTTGGCAAGTACGCGCTCAGCAACTACACCCAGGTCAAGTCGGTCCGTATCCGACTCGCTGGAGCGCTGTTCGAATAATAGGGACTGGTCAGTCCAAGGCTGGAAATGTAACGGGTGCGGAGATTATAGACATACGGAATGGTATTTCAATTGATGCGTCATGTGTCCTTGTGCAATATTTACCAACGATGCGACATGTACGAGAACACAGGTAACCACAACACAACCGGACATTTAAGCGCACTCTAGGTGTCTCCCTGCTGAGTCCGCAGCCCGACAGCGGGCATTCTTGCTATTCATTCGCCTGAGGAACTAAGAAGCAGTGACGGTGTCAGGGTGTGGCCTTGCATATCACGAACTGGTACTCGCGGACATGGACGAATGGCTCTATCACGATGGATGCTGGATGCTTTTTATCACTTACACTGGGGCAGTTAGGGAAGCCTGAGTTGATTAAAAATCGGGGCTCAGCTGCTGTTTCGTAACCCCTAGATTGGAACCTCATAACGTGATAATCGTCTCCCTCCTATCTGTGCATTTTGTCAAGGCTGAACAAACACACCAACGGCCCAGTGCAACGGGAGTCATGTAAGTTGTGTAAGCCGTGTACGGCAGAGGTGCTGTGCTTGCCTAAGCAGGTTTTCGCATCGTGGGTCAATACAAAAGACAGCGAGGCAACAACGGCCATCTATGACAAGTGGAGGAAAACCAGGTTCTGTATTGTACAGCTATGAAGAGCTCATGGATAACGCAAAGTCCCTGAGGGACCATCTGTTATCGGGGGCACGGACGCCTCTCTATGCTTGTCAGCCGCCAAACCCCCTGGTTGTCCCTCCACCTTTTTGTGCTTTTCTGTTTTCCTGATCACCCCAACAAAGTAGTCCGTCTACCACCAAGCCACAGACGCATCACGGAAAGTATTGGTAATGCAATGCAAGTCTCCACTCTGAGAGTGGAGCAACCACTCATCCAAGAAATCAACAGTTTTGAAGCCGGCCTTTTTGTAAGCCCAATCAGCCCAGACTTCGAACATATCCTTGCCGTTGATATTGGGACCCCATGGTTTAGGTGCAAGATAGTGAGAGTCGGACAGCGGGATACCGTTGACCAAGCTGGGGAGATAAGAGTCGAAAGAGACTGCCTGTTTCCCTGAACCAGACTGGCGACGCTCATTACCCTCCGAATATCCGTCTGAGCCAAAGACATCAACCGAGTCGAGGAAGGCAGGCTGTATTCGTAGCGCTTGTTCTTCCGCCCCTTCGAGGCCCCGCCCCTTGACGGATCTCGCCTGGACACTGGGGTGTAGCAGATGTGTCGGCCCGAATAACGCCGGCACACGGAAGATTTCGGCATCGGAAATGCCAGTCTCCTTCTTCACTATATCGAGATTTGCCTGCATGCGATGCGCAGTCAGGTTGGCGGCTTTAATGTTCGACTTTGTAGCCAAAAACTCGTCGATAGTAGGTCTCAGGGTCGAAGCGTTGGTGCTAATGACGGGCTGCGTTCCATACCCCTTTTTTTGGGCTAGTTTCAACAGATGGATGCCGAGTTGCGGATCGACAGCCACGATGCTCCAGCCCCGGGGGGTGTTGGAGGGCAAGAACTGCATCATCTCATCAAGGTGCTTCACATAGAGCCAGTTCGAGTCTAGCATAAGAGGTTCTTGCAGCTCTTGGGCGCGGAAGAATTCCCGAGCGGGAGGGAGGTTGTTCTGGTCGGCCCCTATAATGACCCTCCTAGCTGGGTACTTCTTGCCATTGAACTCGTATGGGGGAATTGTCTCTATGTTTCCACCAGCTTGAAATAAGTTTTTAGTTCGCTTAGAGGTATTGTCCACTGCACCAACTCCGTCGGTTCGAAGCTGCGTGTATATCAAGCGCGTGGCGTCCTGGCCATCGAATCGACCTTCAATTATGATACGTAGTGAGATTGTTCCGTTGGGGCCTGGCATGCTTGTATATCCGGGTTCAAAGTAATCCTGAGCCTAGATATCCTGCGTTGGAAGCCTGTTAAGCGGACCTGGGACCTGGGCCTTCTGCATGCTACTTTCAATGCCACTCATTATAACCTCGATAGATTGCGTAAGCTCTCTATCGGGGTAGGAGAACCTTGACGAAAAGACTTTATGGATTGCTTGACGGTGCGAATGTAGCAACACGGGCGCAAGTCGCAGCATAACTATATCCGTAGAAGTAGCGGCACCATCGTTGACGGTAAAATCAACGCTTGCTCTACTATCCTAGCCGTTGGCGCGTCGAGTATCGCGAGCGTCGATTCCTAAAGTCAATCCCTTCGAGACTTCCTCCGCAGAAAAGACGGTATCGTCGTTGATAATCTCCTAGCCGTCGCCTTTGGGACGGAAAATGCGGACAAGAAGTCGAGCGACGGGATCCGATACCGATATAGTGGCCGTCGCCGATCCGCTCAGTCCGGCGATAGGGACAGTGCGGATAGGGGCCATGTATTGAGGAGCCCGTTGAGTATCGTCAGAAGCATCGTGGCATTGAACCAAAATATCATAGGAAGTGCTGGGGTCTTGAAAAGACGGGAGTTGCGAGCAGCGACGTCCTGTATCGCCAATGTTTGCAAGGAAGATGGCGCCCAACGTCTCCGACCAAGTGCCCTTTCCTTCAACGTCAGTGGAACCCTCGATATCCACGACGCCATCACGGTTCGTGTCGGCGCGGATATCAGCTTGAAACGAGGCCTGGCCCGTGGCGGGACGTTCCTTGGTGGGGACGGGGACGGGGCGTTCCTTGGTGGGGACGGGAGGCTCCGCGGCTTGCGGCTTGGGTGCTGCCGGTCGACGCAGGTTCATACACTTGGTGATGTCGTCCCACTGGATGGTTTTCGAGTTTGCTTGCAACTCATTAATGCACCCCCTAAAGTCGCGCTTGCAGGCTGCGTCATCACCTCCATAGTTGGCGCAAAGCTCTGCCTTCGTGGGTTGGTTTTGCCGCCCGCCGAGCGGTCCCGCGAGAGCCACGCCAGTCAGACTGGCGAGCACCAAAGGGATGGCCTTCATAGCTGATTGGTCGTTTCCGTCAGATTTGTTTCGAAGAATTAACAAGAGACTGCTGCCATAGATCAATGAATGTGGTAAGGAGTGACTGGATCCGGCAGGCCGAGCTATCAACAAGTCGTAAAAAGCGAAGCTGCTGTGATTCTGATTTTCCTCGTCCAAGGGACGGGAGGCACCAGCATTATATACGTTTTATTCTGGATCAATCATTCAAGCTGCTCCCTATCCACAATACTTGGCTGGTTGCTGAAGGATCCTACGGGCAAAGATAATCTACGAGTACGAGTGTAGTCGACACGTTGGTCGTACTCTGCACTAGCCACAACATGATGCGTGAACATTGCTAAACCCCATATATAAAGTTTATGTCGTGCCATGCCATACTCGATGAATACCGCTGCATTAACGCCCAGGCCGTGCTCCACCTCGTCTCATACACCCTAGGATCACAAATTCAGCGGGAGTCAAGCCCCACGATCGACGTAGGAGTATAGGTATTTTAAAACAAGCACGTATTTACTAATAGAATAAGTACCTATACTATTCAGCAAGCAACTATTCCTCTATCAAGGTCGAGGCATTGCTGTAGCATGTCTATTGTAATAGATCCTCTAACACTTACAGAAGAGAGTACCTACGGATATAAACCACTATATAAAATACTAGTGGCGGTTAAAGCCAATAAGAACGTTCATCTAGGGCTTGTACATCAGCGGGGTTTGTGATCCTAGGGTTTATTCCTATACCCCGATATAAAAAGTCTAGATACACGCACTGTCAAGACTTTAATAAGAAGCATATCTATCACTAATGTCAACTAAATTCCACATCTCGAAAGTATGTATATAATACTTACTTTTACTTATTACTCAGCTTCGACTCCTGTATAGAGCACTACATCTATAATTTCCCGACAGGGGGTTGTAGGGGGCTTTTAGCTGGGTAGCTTTTTAGAAAGAGTATACGCCTCGCTATTTGAGAGCATTCCAGGTCGAATACGCTATATCAAGTTAACTGAATAAGTATAGAATACTCGAAATAATTATCTACTAGGTATGAAATATCAAGATCTGATATATTGCTGGATTCGTCTTCCTGTAGGGTACTTTTAGCGCCTAAAGGTGAGAATCGACACTGGTGACTTGACTTTTTACATGGGTCTGTACGACGTCGTACCATAGTTGAAATACACTGACTCGTCTAGGCCTGTGAACTGGGGAGCTTTGTTGCTAGCTGCGGACAGGGCGGTGGGATGACCGAGTACACTGCTATTCACGATTGTTTTACATTATAGTCTGTCAGTGCATGAATTAGATATCTTACTTCTTGCATCTCGCTGCAATCAGTCGATTACCTTGTCGGCATCATGATCTCGGCCATCTAAGAATATGAAGCCAAGAAGACACAGTGGCTGGGGCAGACATTATACCCTCCACTCTAAGCTTTCATGTACCTTCCACCCTTACCTCCATCGCGATCCTTTTTGTCAGTCTTTCTCGTCTTGCCCTTCTTCCTATCCGAGAAGCGGATGGTGACATGGAGGTCCGGATTGGGGTCGTACTAACGGCTCATTGGGCGAAGGCGTCGCTATTTGTGGTCATGGGAGTAGGAAAACATATTTGAGGAACTTGGCCGAAGTTTTCTCAACACATCTCAGAATGCAGAATGCCCGGCCATACATCTATCGAACAAGCAAATCGTAAGATCAGCGAGATCAGTGGGCCCTCCGGAACGATTAAGTGGGAGCGGGTAAGACCGAAGATATCGGTCCGTTCCTTGTTTTGCTCAGAAGAGGAGCCCACACACATCTTCGTCGGCCAAGGTATCATAGATTGCCGACTGCAACACGACCCCCGTGTCCTCGATGCTTCCATCGCCCTCCGTGGCCCTGTTGTCCACCGGCGCCGAGGGCCCGTCGTCTTCCACACTCAGAGAACGGGAATGGTCCCAAGTGCAGCCACGATCCCGAGGAAAAAGTACGCCGAGACGGTATACCCATTGTCGGCCCCCCCACGAAAACACAACGCCGATGGAGGTGGCGATGCCCTGGCAATAACAAGGGGTGCCACGGGCGACCGCTGGCCGCGGGCGCCGCTGCTCGCATACGCCGTTGACCCGCGGGCACCGCGCGGGCTCAAGCATGCGCCTCCTTGTTATGCATTGCCCCATCCGGCCCGCTTGGCCCGTCCTCGGCGCGGGGTCCCACCAGGGCCGGTCCGACTCCCGGCTGACACGCCCCACATTAGACATCTGTTCACCGCCTTCTCCGGCGCGACCTACGCGTCCCTCTGGAGAGTGAATCCCCGTGCCTCATCTCCTTGTTTTGAAAATGCTTTTTTCCTCCTTCAACCCTCATCATTCCGTGGTACTCTTGCTAAACACCGTCTGTATCGCGGTCATACGACACGGCCCCGCGCACCCGTGGGACCGGTCACGTGTCATGGGGCATGCTCTACCTGTTAGGGCTACGCGGCGGGACCCAAGCTTCCGTCTTCATTGCAATACAGCAGCTACTTGGCTCCTAGGAACCTGACTGCAGACCTATCCTTGTGATTTACCCTTTACACCGTCGCCGTTCCTGATCGCCTCAGCACCATCATCCCGTCGACTCATCGCCGCAATGCCTCCCTAGCGCCGCAAGATGTCCAAGAATGCTTGGTCTCTGAGCTCCTCGGCCCATCTGTCGATACAGCTGTTGCCGAATACCACACGGGAGCAGACCGGCTGGAGTCTGAAACTATTCTCAGGATTTCGCGTTACAGGCCCTTGCATCCATTCATGGCGTAGGCTACGCACATGGAGGTGAGATATATTTCCCTGCCCCCGAACACTCTAAGGGGTGATACATTTATATTTGCAGATGTCAGCGGTGCAAACATCGCATTCACAGCTAAACGACTAGCACACCTGACAGAAGAGCGTCCCTTCGACGTCATCGGATCTCCTGAGTCGGCAACGTTGGCTCGTGCAGACGGCGAACCCCTATGCCCCAGCTTGCCAAAACAACTAGCCAATAAGGTTGGCTGGGATGATTGGATAGACGAAGACGAAGAGGACATTCGACTGTTGGATTGGGGCGAGGCCTTCTTGCATGACGCAGTGCCTACCAAACTCGCCCAGCCAGCAGACTTGAAGGCTCCCGAGATTATCTTCACTGGCCGATTTGACCTCAGGCTTGACCTTTGGCGAGCCGGCAACGTATCCTAGTTGGGAAAGCCAGTCCCTTACATGCAAATGGGAGTCTGGGCCCCACTGTCATGGGTCTCTCTTCCCCGTCAAACCATGCGTCTTAAGTTCTTAAACCAGCATTGACTAAACATGGATTGCAAGTATATCTAGGACGATGCCGTCTTGGCGAATACTGTCAATCTGTGCATGTTACCCATGAACGGTACTTCTTCGGGTGGGACTGGAAAGTCGGAGCCCTCGTAGCCTTGCCACATCTCCCTTGTCCGAGGAGACTCTGAACCCGATGATGGTCGCCTAGGAGCAGTATGAATTAGTACTTGATCGTTCTCCTTCCTGCCTACCAGAGCAGCGGTTAGGGCTGCGTACCAATCTTCGTTCAAACTTTCGCCCCGGCGATAGGTGATGAACAACGCCGGTCGAGCAATATCAGCGATGATTTGCGCGACGGGCGCCTGGGCGAAGGCCGAGAACACCACGGACTCGTCATCCACTTCTGCAAAGCCCCCAGCCCCGTGTTGCCCTACAATCTCGAATCCTTTCAATCTCAAGATCTCTTTCGTTTCGTTTGTGTACTGAGGATCCTGGGTGAGTAGCCTGACTGTGTTCCCGGTTTCGGAGCGGACTATATCTGCCAACGTCAAAGCGGCCCAATGCTGCATCATGCTGCCCTCCACGAAGCCTATTTCCGGTTCTTTATCCGTTGACCTGTTGTTCTGGATCCTCCACCAACAGGGGGGTCTTGCAGTTAGGTCGCCAAGCCCGAAACAAACGACCTTGTTGACCTTCTTGCGGGTGCCTAACAGCTCTCGAATCTGTATTTTGAGCGATTCGCAAGTCACGCTCTCATTCCAAAGCTGCCATTTCTCCTTCAGGGCCACCTCGTAGCCTTCAATAGGCGTCTCGAACTGTCGATGGGACCGGTTTCTCCAGTCCACGAGATACGAGCAGTAATACGTTTCGAGAGGACCATCAGGTTCTGCATAGACAAATGCCCAATATTCCTGGAATTTGACACGTGGCTTCCTAGCGGGAGGTATAACAAGTTAACTCTATCACCTACTTCTATGTAGAGACAAGCAAAAAACACCAACCAGATGGGTCTTGCGACTCCGCACATTGGGTTTGGAAATTGGACTGTGGTGCCATCTACACGTCGAACTGTGAAGTTCTCGGTAGTATAGCACTGAGAAAGTTGTCGTTCGATGTCTTGCAGGTCAGTTTTGTTCCAAAACTTCACCCCTGAGTTATACAAATCTGAAGCTTGCTGGCTGCTCCTCATCCATGGTAAGCGACAGTACTCGAGCAGTGGCTGTGGGGGCAGCCCTTGATCCTCCTGAATCGACTCTCCCAGATCGGATGAATGCTTGGCACTGGACATTACGCAAGTATAAAGCCAATGATTTGGTCGCCATTGGTCGCCAAAGAAGAGAGAAAAATGACTTTGAAAGCTCCAAGTCTACATTCGATCGGCTGGTGCGGGGAACACAGAGGGTAGGTTGGGCCAACACATAACTCGGTACGGAATAACTAATAGCCTATGAGTCTACGGATGATAGTAACTGTTGCGGAACAAAGTCGTGTCCGGATCTGGCCTTGCCATTGCACCGTTGTAAAGTACCCTAATTGAGAATGAAGACCGGGAGGGGCCCATACTGAAGCAGTAAAAAAGACTAAGGAACGGCAGGAATAGTGAGGAACAAGAGTGACGTAAGGAAAATAGGGACATACAAGATACGCATGGGGAGGTTCAATCTCTAATTTAGGTGTTATAGCAGCGGCAATGAACTTGTAGAAAGAAGATGGGCAGGCGGAACTGAGAGGATCGTAGACAAAAAGAATATAGGGATTAACCTCAACAATTTTGATGCAGCCTGCCTAGCGTTGAGATTCCTTAGGTAGAAAGCCTCGACTAATGAACCCCATTGTAATATCGATGTCCGTCTCGCAGAGTCGCAAGAACCGCATAGAGCTCCCTTTCCTTCAACAGACATCCATTCACTTTGCCGACACCATCCACGGCATCGCTGCGGAAGGCTGCACGGCTGGCCGCACGAAAGGTGCAACAGCACAAGGGACACTAATAAACGGAGTCTGAGCTTGACTATGGAAGAAACTCCTCGCGCGCGCATTGTGAATTGTCACAGGGATACGCCACATGACATGCGCTGCGTACTTTGTGCTGGCTGAAACATTGGCAAAGAGGGATCAAGCTACGAATATCACGCTGACAATGCTTGACAAACGAGCTCCAAGAGTCCCGCAGCCAGCGAAAGAATGCCTGGTACCGACTGGCTCGCTGCGTCTCAACGCTCACACCGATTCGGGAGATGAGGAGCCGGTCACGTCGCTAACTCGCGAAAATTTGTTCATCTCTGCGCCCATTCCCTTACCAAGTTGGAGGCTGTTGTCCTGGTTGACGGCGCAATATGTGAGCGTGTTGGTCAACATCTATTTTCGCATGTTTGGAGCAGCGCTCAGAAATAGGCTGCGTCATTTCGCTCGACGAAGCGCACAATTATATGACGGCCACGGCGAAGTGAACAGCTCTCAGAGTCACACCTGTCCCCATTCGTCTACAGCGGCATATTGTAGCACGGGTCATCATCGCGACAGGAGCCTACCATGCCGCCCAAACTCTTAGACCTGTACTCTATCACCATTGTGCGTCGCCTTCACGTCCCCGGATTAACCCCTATGCCAAAGCAGCACCTCGCTAGCGCAACCATTCTGAACCGAGGTGGGGAAACAACCACGGATAATGAACGGCCATCTTCATTGGGTCTCAGTTCGTCCTCAAATGAGTTGCAGGACTGTCATGGAGCTGTTCTCCAAGATCGTGGCCCTCCGCACAAGTGAGGCGCTCGCTTGCGCGAGCGCCACGCTCCCAATCAGGGGCAGGGGCAGCGAGGTAATCGAAGAAATCCAAGGTATCTCTTTTGAGGCAAAGACGTGCCCCGTGCCTAGACATGGTCGCGATAACGGTAGCGGGAGCAGTTTGAGGCACTCGTATCAAGTGCCTTAGGATCCGTCGTACGTAGCGGGTTCCAGGTTGCAAGGACAGCCAAGCGAAAGCAGATGGTATTTAGAGACCGCTCATAATAAATGTCAAAGAATCAGTCTCGGTGCAGCTGGAAGGGCCGAGCAGAGATGTTCATAAAATGAGTTGCATGCTCCACACGACTGCGTCAGCCCTTTGCCCAATCTATCATATCCCCGGCGCGGCAATATTGCTCCACAACATATCCACAAGCCGGCTGTTCCGGCACCTAGCATATTGAAGTTGATCTCCGGCTCGAGGAATTACTGGGTGGGTTGGCTCGAATGTCGGATACCAACGCCGTCTCGTCATGGCCGGACTCAAACGTATGGTCCTGTGCTTGCTTGCCCCCTATGGAGGCATCGACGTGAAAAGACCGCGTCATCATGATCTCGCCGCGACGAAAATCTCCGGCTGTCGATTGGCTCTGTTGCTTGAAGTAGGATGAGCCCCTGCTGCGCTGGACGAAGAGAGCGTTCACGGCTGGAAGGCAGGCACATATCAGGCCGATGCCAACCTCGGCATTACTGCTCCGATTAGCTTCTATCTTGATGGTTCAACTGGCTTGGAGACGTCAACTTACCCAGACAAGACCACCTTGACGAAGACGATTGTCTGATTCGGAGAGTTGCCGTCGTGGACGACCAGAGCCAGCCGATAGATGCTGAACGCAGTGGCCACGCCGCCGGCGCAGAGCAGCCCCGTCACACGAAGCCTCTTTCTCTTTGGGAGCTGCAGGGACCAAGTGAGTGGCGTAGGCAGCAGGAGGATCACGAGGTCGCTGATGACTGAGATGATAGAGTCTGACATGATGATGGCGCGCTGGTTCAGGCATTTATCCTTCTGCCCCTTCCAGTACGCGCTGATGGGCCAGCAGATGAAGAGCTTGATGAAGAATCCCGACACGTAGTACAGAATTAGCATTGCAATGAAGACGTAGACCCCCAGAAGGGTCTTCTTGTGAACGGCACCAAACACCCGAATTATGATGATTAGTAGGGCCAGCTTGACAGTTAGGGTCATCGGCGCGTAAAATAATGTCGCTGCATAACCAGACTGTAAAGGTCAGAAAGGAAGCCCCGTGTACCATCGGTGTGCTTACCTGGAAGAAAGGCTGTATCTCCTCTACTCTGACCTCCCATTGATTGAGGCCGCCGCCATGAGAACTGGCTGCGTACACTGTTAGCGTTCAGCCTAACGTCTGCTGCTCGGGTGCCTACCGAAACAAGCCGTAGTACAATACCCTATCATGAGTACCTGGGGACCAATGAGCTAAAGGCATGACGCGCGGTCAAGGTGCCATACGTAGGAGAGATATGTGGCGTCTATGTCTGGTAAGTGCCCAGGCTGGGTGAAGACATGAATGCGAGCTACTCACAATCATCCCATGAGAAGCCTCCGAGAACCTTGGACTTTGCATAATAGCGCGTCGCAACAAACGCAGTCACGAAAAGAATCGTCAACCCTTGGGTAACGTAATTGCACGTCCGCAGGACGTCCTCGGGGTTGTTCAGGTTCGGCTCCACGCCAGGGGGCGGTTCTGCGGCACCGGGAAAGCTCATTGCGACGGGCAATTCGACACCGGCACCCTGAGGATGTCAGACAAGGACGAGCCTGGCATATGGTCGAGAAGAGCCGATCGTTGTGGTGTTGCCGGGGGACGGCGTGCGTCGAAATCGCGTGAAGAGGACGGTAGTTTCGAAGCTGTCTTGTTTTCAAGAGGGCTCAAGATATACCCCAATGATTCCAGAAACATAAGGAGTTGCAATCTTTGGGACTGCAAGCATCATAAAGGCACATCCCATGCAGGCGGCAGGGGGCGGCGGAGACGGACTTGAGGAGCTGTACCAAAGTTCCCCCCTGGCGACACCGCCGTATTTACGTCATCCGAGTACTCCGTACGAATGCGTACGAGCACCAGGCTGTTTTGTTAAACAATCGCTGGCCGGACGCTGTCTCGTCACTCTGGCATTGGTACTAGCGAGAGTCATGCATATGCACAACGGGCATCTGCGACGCGGAGCAGCATCGACGCCACATTTAAAGTTCAGTCTGATCACTACCCGCAGCCAGCCGCCTTTGACAGCTACCGTGCGCGATGGGGAAGCTCCCGAGCCGGCAAGGGTATCTGATCGGCAGGAGACGCGGCCCCGCTCCGCGTCGAGAGCTATCGGCAAAAGATCCTTGTTCTGAGAAATTTTCGAATCCTGGCACGGGCCCTGATGAAACCCGCGACGAATGATGAGCCCGTATCAAGTCTGTTGCCGGGGACGAGGCGGCTCGGTCATAAGTTCCCCGGGTCTGCGACGGTTTCGGCTGCATGTGACGACGCACTTGAGACAAATACCTCGTCACAGTTGGGAGACTTGCTAGTTTCCTCTTCTCTCTTTTGCCTCTGCTTGCCTTTGTAAGGGTTGCATACGTTGGTTAATGTGACGCTTCTCATCGTCCCTAGTGAGTAGTCCAGTTGTGTACGACGCAGAAGCATGTATTTACAAGACTTGGAAGCAATTCTACTAATTCCTCACCTGTCCGCGCTCTCAAAACAGACCAAACTGCAATTTGCCCCTGTTGTCCGAATATCCCGGTGTGCAACTGTGCAGGGACTCGGCGAAACCAACGTCCACGATGGGTGAACTGTTCAACCTCGGGTTGGAGGCAAAGCTCTTCCAGCCCCTGACCATTGGAAATGGCAAGATCGCGCTCAAACACCGGGTTATCCATGCGCCCTTGACGAGAAACCGCGGGACACCGGTGAACGCAACCTCGACGCCGGAAAACCCGAACAGGACCTGGATCCCGAACGACCTCGTAGTCCAGTACTACGCCCAGCGAGCGACAGACGGCGGGTTGCTTATCTCTGAAGGCATCCCCCCTTCCCTTGAGGTATCTACTCCGCGCGGCCAGGTTTGAGGACGTGCCTGACTCTCTAGGGGAACGGCATGCCGGGCGTGCCCGGGATCTTTCTGAAGGAGCAAGCCGCGGGCTGGAAGAAGGTCGTGGACGCGGTCCACGAAAAGGGGGGTTTCATCTACGCCCAGCTTTGGCACTCGGGCAGAGCAAACATCCCTCATCTCACCGGCACCCCGATCGTGGCCCCCTCAAGCGTCCCCTGGGACGACGCAGACGAGTGCTTCCCGTATCCCCCTCCCCACAGCGCGACGCGCGTCAAGATGGCCGACCACCCCCCCATCGAGCTCACGGGCGACCACATCAAGAGGACCATCCGCGACTACTGCGCGGCCGCCCGGGCCGCCATGGAGGTCGGCTTCGACGGCGTGGAGCTCCACGGCGGCAACGGCTACCTGCCCGAGCAGTTCCTGAGCTCCAACGCCAACCGGCGCGGCGACGACTACGGCGGGACGCCCGAGAAGCGCTGCCGCTTCGTCGTCGAGCTGATGGACGCGCTGGCCGACGCCGTCGGGGCCGACAACCTGGCCATCCGGCTGAGCCCGTTCGGCCTGTTCAACCAGGCGCGCGGCGCGCAGCGCGTCGAGACCTGGGCCCATCTCTCGCGCGAGCTGAAGCGCCGCCTCCCGCGCCTGTCCTACGTCAGCTTCATCGAGCCGCGCTACGAGCAGATCTTCTCCGAGGCCGAGAAGCAGCGCTTCCTCGACGCGTGGGGGCTGCCCGAGGTGGACCTGTCGCTGTTCCGCCGCATCTGGGGCGACACGCCGTTCTTCTCCGCGGGCGGCTTCGACGACAAGAACGCCTGGGGGGCGGTCGAGAGCGGACGGTACGACGCCGTGCTGTTTGGTCGGTACTTCATCAGCAACCCGGATCTCGTGGAGAGGCTGCGCAACGGCTGGCCGCTGGCTGCGTATGACCGGTCGCGCTTCTACGGGCCGTTTGAGGACCCGGCCATCGGCTACACGGACTATCCGGCATACAAGGGGGGGTCGTAGTGCAACGAATAGGCTTAGCAATGTCAGCGTTGATGAGCCGTGAAGATGGAGTATAAGAGCGTACGCCGTGCCCTCTAGTTCCCAGCATATAGCCGTCTGAATGCATCTTTGGTGAAAGCCGACGGCAAACGACATACAATAGGCACAGGCAGTTACCATCCCTTCACTTATACGATCACATACCCGCCTCGATCGAGCCGGCCAGCGCGGGCGTGCCGTGCGTCGCCACGACGCGGTCGAGCTTGTCCCGGTGACGGCCCGCGATGTACACCTGGGCGCTGTTGGTGGCGAGCGCCAGCGTCACCATGAGCCCGATGCCCGAGCCGCCGCCTGGACGGGTCAGTGACGAAGGGGGCGTGGCGGCGGGAGACTACCAGTTACGAGGGCGACCTTGCCCGAGAGGTCGAAGAGCTCGTTGCGGGAGAAGTGGCTATTGTCGTCGCCGGCCATGGTTAATATCCAAAGTTGGTGTAAGTGACGAGGTCTCAATGTCAGTGCAAGCCTCGACGGTATCTCGGTCGCCCTCTAGTATCTTGGCCAATTATAAATGGCAAAGAGTATTAACAGGCAGCTGGTCTTGACAATGTTGACCGTGTTGACCGCACTTATAGCAACTCCGGGCAACATCGATTGCTATGACGTTGACACCACCAGCCAACTACAATGACATCCACCAGCACCAACTTCAAATGCCACGACCGCCCTATCTAACCGCCATCGGCTTCCCATCTCGATGTATGAGGTCACCCCTCATCATCGCTTCAATCTCGGAACGTGCCGCTGCCCTGCCGATCCGGAGGAAACAGTCCGGCGGTTACCCTCTTTCATCAAGTCACTTTCACATCTCGAGTTGCAGGTTGATTCTGGCAACACAACGCCATAACTCTACAAGCCCACACCTCAGACCAACAGACATCGTCGAGAGAACAACCTCAGAAAGTGCTGAGCGTGCCCGCCATTGTAGCTTCACTGTGCTCCTTACATGTATCCCATACCCACCCCCACGCCCATACCCATGCCTCACCTCACCTCGATATGCTGCACCGCACTCATCCACTTTTGCTCGTCCGCCCTGTGCCGTCAGCATCGCCATCACATAGACCGTAAAAGAAGGGCACTCACTTGTCAAACTTGAGCAGCTTCCCCAGCACCGGCACCAGCTGCGCCCTCATCCGCCCGTCCTTCTGCTCCAGGAACTGCAGCAGGATCGTCTTCAGGTACATCGTGTCCGACGCCCCGCCGCCGTTGACGCCGCTGCGGCTCGAGTCCATCGACGCGCGCGCCGGCGAGCCCCGGGCCTTCTGCTGCTGCGCCGCCTTGAGCTCCCGCGCAATCTTCTCGTACCGCTGCCGCGAGTCGTCGAGGACGCGGCGCAGCTCGGCCCGCTGCTTCTCGCCGTCGTGCAGCTGCTTCTCCGACGCGTCGAGCGCGGACCGCAGCTGCGACGCCGTCGTGCGCATCTCCTCCGTCTCGGCCTCGGCCTTGGCCTCGACGGCCTCGAGTTCTTCCCTCCTGCGCTTCCACTCGCGCTGCCGCTCCTCGAGCTCGTCGCGCTCGTGCCCGAGCGTCTTGACCTCGCGCTCCAGGTCCCGGATCTTCTGCTTCAGCTCCTCCGTCTCCCTGGCCTTTCTTCTCGCCAGCGTGCTCGACTCGTCCTCGATGCGCTCCCGCTCTTCGATGGCCGCCTCCATGCGTCCCCTCATGTCCCGGACCTTGCTGTCCGCCCGTTCGTCCACGTCGGCCAGCAGGCGTCGCATCGTCTCCCCCTCTCGCGTGCGCTCCTGCAGCAGCCGCTGCACCTCGGCCAGCTCCTCCTCGAGCGACTCGGCCTGCGACTTGGACTCCTTGAGCTGCGTCGACATCTCGGCCGTCTGGTCACGCATGCTGCTGAGCAGACCCTGCGCGTTCGTGTACTGCTGCGACTTGAACTCGGCCTCCTCCAGCGCCGCAGTCTTCTCCCGCTTCATCTTGTGCGCCTGCTCTTCCAGCTCCTTGACCCGCGGCCGTAGCCTGTTGACTTCGTCCTGCACCTTTTGCAGCTCCCGCTCTGCCTTTTCGGCCTTGGCGCTCAGCTCGACCTTGTCGGCCTCGGCGCGTCGCAGGTTGCGTTCTGCAGTGCGCTTGCCCTCGTCTGCCTGCTGCTTGGCCGTGCCCTCAGCCTTGAGCTTCTCTTGAAGGACCTTGATCTCCGCCTCGCGGTCCGTCGAGAGTTGTTGGGCCCGGGACGCTTCTCGCTTCAGGTCCTTCTCCCTCTTCTCCGCCTCGTTCAGCTCCTTGATCTTGGCAGCCAGGTCCTCCCTGACGGTCTTGAGCTCCGCAGACTCTTGTCTGAGAGTTTTGAGCTCCGGTTGTGCCTTTTGCAGCACCTCTCGCAGCTCCGACAGGTCCCTGAACCGGTTCTGCGCCAGCTGCTGTGCAGCACCGAGGTCCGATTGCAGGGTGGCCGACTTGTCCTTGAGGTCGCCGTACTCCTTTTGCAAGGAGTCCATGTCGCGCTGTAGTTTGCTGCTAGCGGCAGCATCCGACGACGACGTGCCCATCTTCTCCTCCAGCTCGGCGATGTGCTTCTTCAGAGACGCCCTCTCGTGTTCCAGCTCCTTGATCTTCTCCTTGGCTTCCACGTGATCCTGGCCAATGGTGATCAGATTCTCCTGCATCGTCTCAATCTCCTCGCGCAGGTCCTCCTCCGTCTTGCGCTTCTTGGACAGCCGTTCAATCTGGCTATCCCTGTCCTTTACCTCCTCCTTGAGTTGGGAAATCTCAGCTTCCAGAGCTGCGTTGCCGGATGCGTCAACCGTAGAATCCGCTGCCCGTTCCACAGTCTCGCTGGCAGTCTCCTCCGCGGCTGCTGTTGCGGCAGCTCCACCAGCGCCTCCCTTGCCCTTCTTCTTCTTGTTCTTCTTCTTCGAGGCGCCGCCAGATGGCGCGGGAGCAGGTTCGGGAGGTTGTTGAGCGGGTGTCGGCAGAGATACCTCGAGCTTCTTGGAGATCTCATCAATCTTACCCTGGGCCTCGGTCTTTTCCTTCTTCAGACCCTCGATCTGAGTGCTGAGGTCGTCGATGAGCTTCTTCGAGAAAGTCTTGGCGGCATTGGCTTTCTTGAGCTCAGCTTCCAGCTCGGCCGCCCGCCTGTCAGAGGTGGCCAGCGACGTCTCAATATTCGTGGCCTTGGAAGCGCCAGCCTCCTTTGTCTCCTGTGCCTTTTCCTCGAGCTCCTTCAGCAGAGTCTGCGCCTTGTCATGCCGCTCAGTCAGACTCGCAATTTCCGCGTTGCGTGCATCCAACTGCGTCTGCAGGGACTGTTTCGAGGCGGCGGCGTCACGCGACTCGCTCAGCTCCCGCGTCGCATTCTCCAGGCTCGTCGCCAGGCCCGCGCTGTTCTCCTTAACGACCAAGAGCTCCTTCTTGAGGCCCTCGACTTCGTTCTTGAGCTCTTGAATCTGCTCAGACTTGGCCGCGACGTCGGCTTGCAGCTGAGGGATCTCTTCGTCGTAGGAGAAGAAGTCTTCGCCCTCCGAGTTGTCCTTGGCAGCATCCTGAGCCTTTTGCTTTGGCGAGAACATGCCGATGACTGACGCCACCGGCGACTTGACCTTCTCTGGGGCCGTTTCATCCGCAGTATTTGGTGTATGGGCGTCTTCCGTCCCGGCGTCCGCGGCCTTGCTCGCCTTGAGCGCATCAAGCTCCTCCCGCACCTTTCTCAGCTGCTCTTGGGCCTCGTCGTGCTTCTTCTTGATATCGGCCTTGTCCGCCGAAACCCTCTTCAGCTCCTCCATGACCATGTCGCCCCGCAGGTTCAGCTGGTTCAGGTACTCAACCAAGGCCTCCGGGTCGCCGATGGAGGTGAGCGGTGTGTTCTCGCGGAGCGTCTTTTCGAACGGCTCGATGGCAGTTGCGCGCTTGTGGGCGACTCTGTAGGACCGCAGCAGTTCTGCGCAGACGGGTTAACTCGTGCATCTGAATAGCGTCATCTCGGATCTCACCTGGGTACGTCGTCTCCAGCTTCTCCAGCTTGCGCAACCGTTGCTTGACCTCTGGCGTCAGCTCCTGGGCCGCCGGCGCAGACGTCCTGGTATCCTCGCCGTTGCCCCTGCTCTTCTTCTCATCCCCATCGTTGGCCCTCCCCTCGCTGCTCTCCCGCTTCTCGCCCTCGGCGCCGTTCCTCGGCGCCCCATCCTTCTCGGGGGGCGGCGGCTTAGGCGTCCCAGCCCGGCTCGGATCGTCGCTGTCGTCAATCACAAACGCCGCCTCGAAGACGGCAGGGTCGGGGTTCGGCGCCGCGTCCGTCATGTCGGCCGACGGCTTCTTCGCTCCTCGCGCGCGCTTACCGCCCGCCGCGCCGCCGCGAGACGACGTCGACCCGGACCTCGACGGCGGCGCGTTGTCCGTCACCGCCTTGGTCTGCCGGTCCAGCTCCTCCGCTATGGTCCGGTCGATTGCGCCTCGTATTCTCTGTGCATCGTACGTCGTGTCAGCATGCATATGGCGCAGGCAGGCGCTGGGGCATGCGCAGGCGACTGACTTGAAACATAGTGACTGTCTTCCACGGCCCTCGGCAGGTCGTTTACCAAGAACCTCTGCTGCGCATGCATGAAGAAGGGCGTCGCATAAAGAGACCCTGCACACTGTGAAGAGATGAAACTGCAACCGCAAACCGAGGCCTATAGCTGCGGCAGTAGCATCGTTGCGACGGCAGCAAAGGGATCGTGAAGGCAAGCGAACATGTGGTTTGGAGCGAGGCGTTCTCGTGCTAATGCTCTGTACACCTGTACTTGCCAATGCGCTGTGGCTCATGCGCTGCCTTGCGTGGCTTGAGCGCGCACCCGCCACCCCGATGAGGTCACCCACATCTGCCTGTGCACTCCAAAGCCTCAACACCAAGTTCCATCCCACATTCAGCTTCCCTGCGAGCCCAATCGCAGCTTGTGAGTTGCACCCGACCGGCTGCGCTCACCGAAGCGCCAGCTCAGCGGCAATCCTCAACACCCTCTCTTGACTCCCTTTCTCTTCTTTGTTGCTACCTCTCCTCCGCCTTGCAGCCGTCGTCTATTCCAGGCGCTCGCCCGCCGCGCTCGCCAAAATGGTGTCCTTTTGGCCCTGGAAGGTCCGTCGCCTCGTCAAGGCCCCTGAGCTCACCAGCCAAGTCGCTACATAGCTAACCACGCACACAGGGCAACTCGTCCTCCACGGCATCCTTCGAAAAGACCCTCTCGACGCTGTCCGTCAAGATCGCAGGCACCCAGTCCCGCCTCGAGCGCATGCGGACCAGCGGCCGCCGCACCAAGGTCCTCTGGACGCTGTACCTCTCCTTTGCCTACACCGTCTACGCCATCGTCCTGCTCCTGGTGGTGGGTTACAAAAACCTCGGCGCCACTGAGTGGACGGGCTTGGCCGGCGGCCCAGTTCTGTGCGACACCTCCCCCGATGATGCTTCAAGCGCCCCCGACTGACCGCCTCTTGCATACAGAATCTACGCGACGCGGACGCTGATCACTGCTTACTTCACCTTCCGCATCGAGAGCCTCGCGGCACGCCTAAAGGAGCAGCAGGAGGAGCGCGCCAAGACGATACAGAAGCTCAAGGACGCGACCAAGTATGACTCCACGATGGAGCTCATCGAAAAGTACGGCGGCGCCGAGGGCAAGCCCAAGAGCAAGAAGAAGGACGGCGGCGGCGACGGCGAAGGGAAGAAACCAACACAAGGCAGCGGCGCAAGGGGCACCCCCACCCGGACTACGATGCCACCACCTCCAACCGCCAACATCCAGCGCCGCGATGCCACCCCAGGAACACCCAGCACGCCGCAACCCCAACAAGGCAGCCCGCTCCCACCACCACCGCCCACGAACCCCCTCGACCCCAGCGCCGAATTCGCCCCCAACGCCTTCTCCCACCCCCCTCCCCCCCCTCCGGCCTCCGCGTCGTACGCG
>JALHBX010000164.1:0-18322 GCA_024340025.1 Tolypocladium tundrense
GAGGGAGTCCGGGTCGGGGGGGGGGGGGGCCGTCACTCACAGCCTTCTTGGGCAGGTAGGCGTAGAAGCAAATGTGCTTGGCGGTAATGTACAGAAAGCCCTGGAGCAGAACGCTCTGCAGCAGCCAGCAGGGATACTCTGCGATGCCCGGGTGAGCGAGGTGCCGGGGAGAGAAGCGGCGGGGGCTCGGTCACGTACCTTCTACCACCTGCTCGGGCTCGTCAAACTGGAAAATCTGCATGAGGCGTTTGGCGAGCGGCGTGGCGTCGTCGTCGTCGTCTGTCCGGCTCAGCTCCGCGGACCGCCTCTCGAGGTCGAAGCTCGGACGGCTCGACATCTCGGCCCTCGCCTGCAGCATCCGGCTCATAACCGGGGCCAGGCGGTTGTCGTCCTCTTCCACCGTGATGGCCGGGGGCTGAGACGGCTCGCTGGATTCGCTCTGCTCGTCCGAGGCCGGGGCGACGGGCGCGGACAGACGGCTGGACTCGCGCTTGGCCTTGTTCTTCCGCGTGGGCAGCGTGGCGAGGGACCTGAGCAGCCTGTGCCCCGAGAGTCTCTTCTTGTGCCCGCGTCTCGAGGGGTCGTCCCTGGGGGGCGGACGGAGGATGGCAGTCTGGGACAGGTCCCCGCGCCGGGCGTCAGCGAGTGCCGACGGCTGGGCGTCGTCCTCGTCGCTGCTGCCGTCGTCGAAGCGCTCGTGGAAGTCGACCCTGGACCCAGCGGCGGCGATGAGGCCGAAGATGCTCTGGTTCATGTTGACGGACATGGGCCCGGCGCGCGTGGGGGCGGCGTCGTCGGGGGACGCCTCGTCGTCGCTGTCGCTGTCCCTGAGCGGCTCTGGCAGCTCGAGCGTCGGGGGGAGTTCGTCGCGGCGCTTCTTCTGCAGCTTCCTGCCGACCCTCTTCTGCACGTCGTCGCCGCTCGCGGGCGCGCCCCCCGGAGATGGGGGAGGAAACGCCATGGCTGGGGGAATAAGGTTGCGTCGCGCTGCCGGTGCGGCGGTGGTTGGCTTGGAGGAAGCGTGGTTGCGCCGCCGGTGAAGGGAACGGCGGAGCCCGAGGGCTAGGTTTCCGAGACGCCGAGGGGGCGGTGCCTGGGGCCAGGCGACTCGAGAGGACCTCGCGCTGTCGTGTCGTGGGAGCTGCTCGTTCTTGGGCTGGCCTTGGGCGTTGGATGGACAGGCGAGGTGAGGTCCGAGGAACCCGTCCACTGAACGGATCTGGATGACGGGAGTGGAGGAGCCCGCCTCCGCGAGTCGTTGGCGGGCAGTGGGCAGTGGCAGTGGAGTGGCAGTGGGCGCTGGGCCAGTGGGCTTGCCGCTGTAGGGGTCCGCTGGGGCTTTGGGTTTGGCGCCGCGCAGGCCTCGGCTGGGCAGGCTAGTCGCTGTAAATCCACTGTAAATCCCGGCTGCGGGTCTGGGGCGCCTATCGATAAGCCTATCTGCGGGACAATGGGCCAATGACGACAGCGGAGCTTGGCACCGATTTGGCCGAGAACACGAGCAACTGTAGGTATGTAAGCCTACGAGTACTTCGCCTGCTTCGTGGCCTTTGTAGGTCACGCTCAGCGGAGCATGTGATGATGGGTGTCGCGAGACCTGCGTTGTCTGACCCGTGCAGCCGGGTCCAGATCAGACGATACTACTCCACGAATTCTCGTTCACCATCTCAGATCCCCGGAACTAGGTACGGACTAGCGTCCCGCAGCGACCAACATCCCAGTAGGCCCCCCAAAGACCCAGACCTGGCACGCTATCATATCCATTCTACGTCTTCCATTCTACGTCTTTCACCCTGCCAGAAGCTATTCTTCAGGTGACCTTGCTTCCCTTCCCTGGCGCGATGCTGCCCCGCCGCAGCTGCCATCGATGAAGCTATGCCGCGGGTTGCTGGGCAACGAACGCTTTAGACGCCACACTGGCCGGTGAAAACACAGCCTCCATTGTCTGTGTCTGTTTGTCTCTCGTCTTCGCCTCCCGTCGTCTCTCACCTGGCAACGCCAGCATCGCCTCTCATCATAGCTACGGGCAATTTCAATTCATTCTTCGTTGCATTCGTTCCCAAGGACCTTGCACACACCGTTGTCTACTCATCATGTACGGACTGTGGCATGGTCACCTCGAGCAATGCCGACGAGATCACGGTGCCCAATGGGATGTCCTCAAAGTCCCACAAACGGTAGGCGGAATCGTTCTGCTCTGCGCTTGAGCCCCGATGCTGACCAGGCCTGCAGGTCCTTGAAGCCTCGCAGGTGGCCCAGTCATCGGCACTTTTGTTTCTGCCAAACGAGATCCTGCTCCAGATCTTCGCGCATGCCGGCTCGTTCGAACAGCTGTTCCTCGCATTCACATGCAAGAGAATGCTTGCCGTCTCCTGCATGACGACCATCGCGATCCCCAGTGCGCCTAGACACCGTGCCGCCCACCAGACCTGCTCCGCGATGCTCGCACTCCTGCACATCCTGCAGCCACGAGGGGCCCGCGGACACCCCAAGAGATCCTGGGCGCCTTGCTGCGTCTGCATCCGGTACCGACCGAAACGGAAAAGCTACTGGAAACGCGTGGAGAAACGATACGAAGAGGATTTGTATTGTGAGATTCTTGCAGGCTATGAATGGAGTGTCGAGAGTTGGAGCGACAGGGGGTCCGCCTCGTACGAATGCCCCGAATGCTGGTGTGAGGACCGCATCAGCAAGTATGGACATCTGCGGAAGATGTAGACTCGGGGTGCGCTGGAGCGAGGCCATCACGAACCGTCACCCATTTCACGCCCACGGACGTGAGGGTGCTCGCGATGTTGAGCTGCAGCAACTCGCCATGGCTCAATTGTATTCGCAGTTGACGATACACACGAAGCTGATTGGCCCGGTTGGCTTCGACGACGAGTCTCGTCTACCTTATTTAGTGCGGGGCGGCTCGACGTCCCCGAAAGCAGCTGATGGTCTCGACTCCCGCACCCAAATCGTCAACGTCGCTTTTGCAGTAGCAGCCTCCGTATTTGCCGTCCTCGCCCTGTTTCGAGTATTCGAAGGATTCCCAGGCACCCGTTGCGACACGACCCGGCCATGGCTGTTCCGAGGCCGCTCTTCCCCGCATCCCTCATCGCCGCCGAGGTCGCCTCCTCTCTCCCCGATGGCTTCATCGTCCGGCCGCTGGACAGGGGCGACTACGCCAGGGGCTTCCTGGAGTGCCTCCGCGACCTGACCTGGATGGGGGACCTCACCGTCGATGACTTCAACGAGCGCTACGACGAGATGGACACGGGCGGCAGGGGGCCGTACTACTACGTCGTCATCGAGCACCAGGGGCGCATCGTCGGGACGGGGGCCGTCATCGTCGAGAAGAAGTTGTAAGTAGACGTATCTTGTAATCTGCACCATATTCGACTGAGCAGCTCTGACGCGGCCAGCATCCACAACCGTGCCCTCGTCGGCCACGTCGAGGAGATTTGCATCTCCAAGGACCACCAGGGCAAGGGCCTGGGCCTCAAGATGATCAACGCGCTCGACTCGGTGGCCAGGGCCGTCGGCTGCAGCAAGAGCATCCTCAACTGCGACCGCGAAAAGCAGGCCTTTTACGCCAAGTGCGGGTACGCCGGCAGCGGCGTGGAGATGCAGCATAGGTTCGTCGAGAAGGAGTAGGTCTTTGCTACATACTATGATGAATAAAAGGCCAAGACACTTGTATCTAGACGAGCTTTATGGCCTCTTCAATCCTGGCTCTGCTCCTCTGCTCCGCCTCCGTGAACAGCCTGAGCGCATCCTCGAGCCGCGCGGTGGCGACGGGGTCCGCGGCAATCGCCTCGTCGAGCCTCTCCCCGCCCCCGGCGAGGTAGTCAACGTCCGTATCCGCCAGCCTGCCGTCGTAGCCCGCCACAGCCAGCGGGTCCGTGGCAGCCAGCTTCCCGAGGCGCTCCGGCGTGGGGTTGGGGAGCCTGTACGCGTGCGAGGGCTTCGCGACGGCGCGGCCGGGCTGCTTGGCGCCGTCGTAGGGGAGGTTGGCCAGCGCGTCGAGGATCGCGGGGGAGACGGTCGCCGAGTGGCAGCCGAGTTCGCCGGCGGCCATGGCTTCCTTGACGGTGATGAAGCTACGGAGGGTTAGACCGACTCCGCGACGACGGCTCCCGAGGGGTTCGGTACCTGGCGTTCTTCAACAGCGGCTGCTCTCTGCCAGTCTCCCTGTACAGGCGCCTGTACGTCTCGAGTATGTTGAACACGCGCGCCGACATGGGGTGCTGCGTCGCCGGGTCCTCGACGTCCTCCCACAACGACCGGTCCTCGTGCGCGCGCACCTCTGCCACGGTGAGCCTCTCTTCACGCTCCTGACCCGAGCGTCGATGGCTTACCGTTGAAGTAGGGGCTGACGTACTTGCACCCAGCCTGGCTGCACGCGATCGCCTGGGGGAGCCCGAACAGAGCCGTCCCCAGCGTCGCGATGCCCTGCTCGGACAGCGTCTTCGCGGCCTTCAGCGCGGGCCCCGTGGCGGGGATCTTGACGCAGTACCGGTCGCGGCCGATGCCCGCGCGGGCAAACTCCTTGTCGTACTGGAGGGCGTGCTCGACCGTCTTTTCGGTGCTGTAGGCGCTGGAGGGCAGCGTCTGCAGGAGGACGCGCTCCTGGATGAGGTCGATGTTCTGCTTGCACATGAGGCAGGACTGGGGTCCGGGCCGTGGACGTCAACAGAGGTGGACTGGTGCGGAACGCGGTCGTGGTCGTACCATTCGGTTGTAGATGGCCAGCCATCCTTCGCCCTTGAGCTCCTTGGCGGTCTGGAGCAGCAGCTCGCGGTTGGACTCGTGGCCGAGCTGGATGTCGACCCAGAGCTGGTTGCTCGTCTGGTCATGGGGCTTGAAGGGCAGGCTCTTGATGTACTCGGGGTCCATCCAGTCGACGTCGACATTGACTGTAGCCGTGTCAGTCCTCGTGTCAGCGATGCCGGGGGCCGCTGGTGGACTTGCGCTGCTCCTCGAGCTTGTCGAGCCATGTAAGTGGTTTGCCGCTCTCCATGGTTGGCTGAGGTCTAGGAGCCGAGGAGGGTCGCGATGCTGCACGGGACATGGGCTGGGCGAGACTGGGACTGCTGGCTCTTTATAACCCAAGCTAGGGAACCCAATTCTCCTTCTGGTTCTCCGCCTCCTCTTCTCAGAAGCTGTGTGTCAACGAAGGCCGTCCTGTGCTCAGCGGCCGATCGAGCACCTGCATGCTGCACCACAGTCGCCCTGGGCATGGTTCGCTTCAACGGCTAGCTGTCGGCCCAACCACCGCCGTCTCCCACCTGCTATGCGACATCGCTGCCGAACACGGAGTGGCTGATGGTTGAGAGCTACATACATACTCCATGCTGGCGGGGATGTGCCGTCCGGGCAGGGTGAGAGTCGCCCTTGGTCATGTGCGACTGCGCAGCAATTAGCAATCAAAACTGCGCACGGGTATTGAAGCGCTAGGACGCGCGGGCTTTCCTTGGCCCCAGGGTCTGTACTGATGCAGCTGGACGCAGTCACCGATATCGCGGAACCTCGTTGTGAGAGCTCGCCACTTTCAAGGTTCTTGACATGGTATTGGCACTGAATTGAGAGGACCGACTACAACTGCCATGACAGCATCGATGGGCCGCTGGATCCAGTTCTCCCCAGTTTTCTCCACGCTGCCGCCGATTCTCACGCGCAACGAGATGGGCATCTACGTCAATGATATAGTGGTCGATGGGTATTTAACTGCGCCGTCGCCTGCCGAAGGGCTTTGACAATTAGTTATTGTCTCCTTACTTGCAGTGTCCAACTCGACAACACCATCACACTCAGCAACCACAACAGTCGAGACCACAGACCGGGATAAATATTCTGACCACGACTTACACCATGGCCCCCATACTGCTCCAAGCCAACCAGCCCCCAGACAACTTCTACGCCGGCGGGGCACGCATCTCGGCTTTCCGCTCAATTGCCCCGTCCTCGTCTCACCAGCCGGAGGACTGGGTCGCCTCCACGACTTGCTGCAACGGCAGCGCGACCCTTGGCCTCAGCCGCTTGCCGGATGGCACACTGCTCGCCGAGGCAGTGGCCGCGGACCCGGAGAAATGGCTCGGTGCCAACCACGTCGCCAAATACGGGGCCGACACGAAGCTCCTGGTCAAGCTACTCGATGCTGGGCAGCGCCTCCCAGTGCACGCCCATCCGCACGTCGACTGGGCAGCTCGACATCTCGGGAGAAAGCATGGCAAGGCCGAAGCCTGGTACGTCCTCACACCGGGGTCCGTGTGGCTCAGCCTGACGGAGGCCGTCGACGGAAAGGAGCTGTTGGAGCTGGTCGAGTCCGGGAGGGGAAGCGAGCTGCTGGGACGAATGCACAGGATTGACGTTGTGCCGCATCAGACCGTCTACGTGCCGCCGGGGACCCTGCACGCCATCGGAGAGGGCGTCATGGTGGCAGAGGTGCAAGAGCCGGAGGACCTTTCCGTGCTCTGCGAATGGCGAGGCTTCGAGATTGACGGCAAGAAAGACGGCCATCTCGGACTCGGGTTCGAGACGGCCCTCACGGCCGTGGACACAAAGGCCCGGACGAGGGACGAGGTGGCGAAGCTGGTGACGGATGGGCAAGTCTCTGAGAGCGTCTGCGCCGTGGAGTCGAAAGAGTACTTTGTCATCGAAAGGCAAAAGGTCCAGGGCGTCGGAACCTTCCGTCGCGGGTTCGCCGTCTTGATCGTGCTCGAGGGCGACGCGTCTTTGGCGACGAAAGGTCCCGAGAGGCTGGTGCTGAAAAAGGGCGCGACGGTTGTGATTCCGTTTGGAGATGGCGATTTCACAGTCGAGGGCAACGCCGATGTGCTCATTGCTCGGCCGCCTCAGTAGACTGACATCCACCGCCATAGGAGGGAGGACTACGCGCTGATAACGTTGTCCTGCTGCGGCCAGAAATAGGTTGAGGCTTGAAGGATATTATGTCACTCAGGGATCAGGGATGCCACGGTACAGGTGATTGCCTGATCTGAATATGTGCGCACAAAGCAGGAAACAAGGACGCAACGGGGAAACACAGAGGGCATGGTGATAAACACCAGCAGGTCGCCCGACTCCAAAGTGGCCAAGGGGCCTCAACCTGAAGCCCTGAACTGTCATGCAATCTCAACCCCTCAACGTGCCATGCCACTTCCGTACATCGCAGCCATATCCGAAGCGGCAGCATAGTCTAGAACAAGAAGCATCCTCCACCGCTTCTGCCGATCGCGCCCATAGCGCGCAGCAACCGCACAACCTCCCCGTGGCCCCCCGTGGCCGCGCTCTGAACCGGCGTCTGCGCTCTCCTCCCACCGCACGCGTTTACGTCTGCGCCGGCCTCCAGCAGCCTCTTCACAACCTCGACGTGGCCTTTCTCGGAAGCGGCGTGCAAAGCCGTCCCGTCGCCGTAGTGGCCGCCAGGTGCGTGGACGTCGGCGCCCGCCTTGATGAGCGTGTCGACTGTGTCAACGTGGCCGTGCAGACACGCGCCCTGCAGCGCGGTGAGGCCCTTGTACCTCGCCGCAGGGCCGTTCACGTCCGCTCCGTGGTCGAGCAAGAGGGTTGCGATTGTCACGTACCCGCCGGCCACTGCTGCTTGCAACGCGGTGCGGCCAGCGGTCGGGGAGGGCGGAGCGTTGACATCGGCACCCAGCTCGAGCAGTCGAGTGACGATTCGCAGATGCCCGCGGTCTGCCGCCGCCTGCAGCGCCGTTCGTCCGTTGTACCGCGTCACGAGGGTCGTTGGCTTGCTCGGAGGAACTCTGGGTACGCCGCGAGAGGACGTCTGGCCGGTAAGTCGGGAAGACGACGTCGTGTTGACCTCGGCTCCCGCGCCGAGGAGCATATCGACAATCCTCGCGTTGCCGTGTCCGCAGGCGATTTGAAGGGCGTTGCGCTGAAAGTTGTTCCCGCCGCTGAAGTGAATGTTGGCCCCTGCCGCAAGCAACAACTTGACGACGGCCTCATGCCCATGCATGCATGCTGCTTGCAGAGCGGCCTGACCGTAGTAGCCCCGCGGAGGGTCGTTTACGGCGGAGCGATTCGCGGCAAGCATCTCCTCGACCCTTTGCACTTCTCCGTTCCTCGCGGCAAGCTGCAACGGAGTCCAGCAGTACTCGTCTCCATCTTCGGTCGGAAGCGTCGGATCCCATGCCGCGTCCAATGGAGACAGAGACAACGGAGGGACTTGATTCGGGAGATGGAGCTTGGCCATCATTGGCTCCGGCCAGGCCGACATCAAGGGCCCGTGTAAGACTCGGGACGGACGGTACGCAGTGCAACTACGTCGGAGCATCGAGAGCGACTCAATTTGCTGCGATTTACAAAGGCCGGTGATGGACGCCTTTGGGATGACGGGATGCGGGGATCCAAAATCTCACCGGAGGGTCGCCTTACGGGCCTGCATGAGCCGAACTGCTTCTGTGCAGGTATTGCTTATATATCTTACGACTGGCGAGCAGCTGAGCTTTAATTTCATCAGCGGTTGTTCAAGTTCGAAATGCCCTCACGAGGCGAACCGGAAGGCAGTCCAAAGTCCCTCGATGGACTTGGCTTTCCCGGAGCTGGTGAGCTTCTCGCCGAGTACCCTGTCTACCTCCCGGCGTCATCCGCAGCGGCGTGAACAAGGTATCTCTCTTGGCGATGGTCAACTGGCATCTGGTAAGATGTGGCGGAGCAAAGAGAATCTGGGGAATGGGTCGATCACGTTGTATGGGTTGTCAGGGTAGGATAGGTGGCAGGCATCACAAGCTGCGCTGGTTAGTTGCAGGCTGTAGCATTCAATTGGTTGCCCTGTACGGAATACGGAGTAATTAGATATGCGACCAACCTGCGTCATCAATTTCCCCACACGAGGCGTGCCTTCGAGACCCTTGGCCAGGATCGTAACTCATCCATCTAATCTACCACGCTGCCACGATGAGGAATGCCATCATCAAAGACAAGGCCGACAAGGATCGCCAGCGCTTCATCGACTCCATCGACTCTGAAGCCATATGCCGGCTTGCCTCATCCTACCACGCAGGCCTTCCTTGCAAGGCGTTCGGGTCCCCAAAACACGGCTCCTTCAATGTCTGCGTCTTTGTCGAGTTCGATACTTCGCCCCCTGAGAGATGGGCTGTCCGGATCCCCCTCCCAGCGCGCGCCGTCTGGATTGACGAGAGGATTGAGACTGAACTGGCTACCATGAGGTAAGCCGGCCTCTGTGCTTGTGAATGAAGGCACCATTCGTCTAACAGGAGATAGATACGTCGCTGCTAAAACCACCATTCCCGTGCCCCGCGTACACGCCTACTCCTTTACTGAGGGCAGTCCGATCGACACGGCCTTTATCATCATGGACTACGTTCAAGGTCAGACTCTCAAGGACCTTGACTTCAAGAAAGGGAAGAAGTGGCGTAGCTTCATTAGCCCGAGCGAGGCAACAAGGAAGCTTCATGAGCAGCTTGCCGACTTCTATATCCAACTCCGTCAGCTCGAATTCCCCGAAATTGGCGCCCTTGGGCTCCCTATTATAGATGGGAAGCCATCGTATGCTTGCGACCCCGACGATATCCGTGTACGCCACCGGCCTATATCGATTGAGATTATGATGCAAGAGCTCGAAGGAATGGACCCCGGCGCCAGGATCAAGCCTAGGACTACCTTCTCGACAGCTGGGAGCTTTATCGATGCCCTATTCTGGCTGGCCGAGAACGAATTCGAGAAATCCCCCGATATAGGTCTCGATACTCGTGGGGGACGGAATACCCTCTACGCAAGGCACCACTTCCGCCATTTTGTCCTAGATACTTGGCTTAACTCCGCCGCTAATAAGGGTCCCTTTGTCCTAATGCATGGGGATATACTCATGCTAATGAGTAACTTGCTCTTTGATGAAGAGCTTACCCTCGTTGGCGTACTGGACTGGGAATGGAGCTATACCGTTCCGGCACAGATGCTAGTCCCACCCGTCTGGTTAACTGGCGGTGGTCCCGAATGGTTGCTCATTGGTAAGAGTTTGTTCTATACCGAGGTAGGCCGTCTGGTTACCGTTATTCGAGACCGCGAGCTCGCTCTCCAGGTCCCGCCACGACTCTCCCAAGAGTGGGCCAAGATACAATCGTGGTGCCATACGGCTATAGTAATGGCCTTGCTAAGCCCAGACCTAACGTATGATGTTTACTGGAGCCTAGTTTTCTACGAGGTTGAAGAGCCGAGCCCGGAGGATCCCGACTTTAGGAAGTATTACATGGAGGCTATCCACCCACGCCTGACAGCCTTTATGGAAGCCCCTGAGCGGAAGGCTTTGCTCGCCCGCAAGGAGGAGGAGCAGAGGCGCTTTTTTGAGGACGAGAGGGAGTACTTTAAAAACCCATACGCGCGACAGATAGCAGAAGAGGGTTGCTAGATGGTTGAATAGGTGCATTCATTTGAAGAAGTGGTCTGCCTTCGCGTCTAGCTTGGCCGATTGGAGCTGCGAGGTGCATACACCTCTAGTTATTGGTCCACCTGCTCATGGCTGCAACCTTGGTATGCCCTATCGCCGTGCTTTGCCTACTGTTGGGATTTCTTGCATTTATGTTCTCTATCTACTCCTACAACTACTTTGACGAGGAAACGAGCACTCCACAGAAGAGACTGTGGCCGCCACCTATAAGGGGCCACCTTTCATGCCTGGCTAAATGAATGGCCCAGTCTTCCTCTTATTTTCTCCCTCTTGCTCGCCTGCAAACTAACTGCCTTGTATGACCGTCCCTTCTAGCCGTGGGCACGGCTGCTACCTCCTTGTCTGCCTTGACTGCCTTGCCCGCCTTGCCCACCCTGCCCGGCAGTGGGTACGGGTGTCCCTAGAGGGTGGTTTTTGCCGCCGCGAAGCTAATATTAGTAGCCAACCCGCAGTAGTGAATACAAACGAGTACTACCGAGCCGGAACCAGAATTCCTGCACCGCACACTTCCCCGTAACCCACCTCATCGTCGCGTGGCAAGCCGCAGACAACGTGTACATCCAAAGCGCCCGTAGCGCCATACCGATGGGACCCCACCCCGCAGATCACCGTTGTTGATATGTTTTCACCCAGCGCAGAAAGGATGAGGGGCGTAGGCTTCGTAAAGTGCAACGTGAATTCGGAGCCAGAAGGCGCCCTGGAAGCGACGCAGCGAGTATGCTTCTTCGGCAAGGTTGACGTACAGCGCTGACCACTCATTCGGCTGGTCCCATCCCAAGAGGCATACGAAGAAGATAGCGAGCTACCAGTAAGGACCGCATAAAAGCTCTAGATTCAGTGGATATAATATAATGCCCTCGGATATGGGTGGTCGCTTTGCATTATTGGGGGCTGGATTTCTTAATTGGCTGGCGCAATGTGCTTGATAGTGATGTTGAGCCCGCGGGATGTGCTCGAGGTAAGTTTGGCGGTGAGGTGGTATATCACCCAAAGGGCCATAGCGCGGCCGCCTCTCAGGAGAGCGAATGATATGCGGCTAATGCCTGTATTTCCATTGAAGTAGCCTCCGAATATTACTCCAGACCCGGAAGACGGTTCGGAGTCACTAGATAGAGGACGTAGATCCCAGCTATATAACCCTTCCTTCTACAAATAGTATCGATACTACGTACATCATAGTATAGAATATAATGGGAAACCGTAATAGAGTAGTGAGGAATATATCCTACGTTACCCCCCAAGGCAAATTAGTTAGGATAGCTATGCTAGGGATATAGGAACACACTTTATCGCCATTTTCTCGTCGTCTTCTGTCCTAAGAAGTCGCTTCTTTCCTAGGTACGGAGTAGTTCAAAGATAGTATAACGTCGACAGACTGCCCATTGTTCTCATCACCGAGAGCGCTGTGCTTGCAGGCGGAGGGAGTGCCATCAGTGACATCCTCGCTGACGGGTGTGGTGGGCACCTGAGACGACAAGATTCCTGTAGGAAGTGTGACGCACTTGGCACGGAGTCTGTCCCGCGAATTAATATCGAGCGCGCCGATGTGCGATCATGACCCTCGCCGGCGTCCGACTCCTTGCGGCTCGGCCTGCCTGCAGTGCACCGGGCTGTCGGACGATGAGATGCGAGAGCTATCAAACGCGCTCAACATTTAGACTTAGTGACGGCTCGATTGTTTTGCTGAATGCACTCAAAGGAGAGAGGGGCTGTTGCTTAGCTGGCATGCCGTCAACCGTGTTGCTCTGCAAGACGTGTTTGTTGCCGCATATCACGGCTCAACTTTGCGCCGGGACTTATGAAACAGACTTTCATACGAATATAGGTATCGCAAATCCCTGCTATTAGTTCTAGCCCGTTGTTTCCCCAGGAGTGGAATTATGCGTCTTTGAAGAACCTTGACCTCCACTACTCGTACTCTGAGTCCGTCTGTCAAGGTTCAATTTGCCGTTGTCGTGCATCCAGCTGTGACGACCCTATCACGTCGAGCCTGGCAGCCCCTTGACGGAGTGCAGGATACTCGTAATACAAATGGCTGTAACAGTCGTGCCGCCAGGTACGGACCCTTCTGGAGTACAGTAAACGAGGTGCGCGCTAGCGATCATACCAATCTTCCCGATGTCTCCAGCAACTTGACAGCGACAATCACCAAAGATGTTCCATAAATCACGAAATGCGCGGGCAAGACATGCGGATGAACGGTACGACCGCGAGGCCCCGCAGAGCCCGCCTATGAGTACGAGCCACGCATGCGTGTTCGGCACGTGCCCCTGCCCAGTCGCGATAATCATGGCGATTTCGCGATCCAGAAGCCGACGCCAGCGTTCCCCGCAGCTTGGAGGCGATGTGACCTGCCGTTTCTGCAACAGCGAAGGATAAGCTTCTTATTAGCTTCCCTTTCCGTGCTGCCGCGTGATGAAGCTTAAAAATAGTGAATCTAGTCCGATGCACCGAGCACTGCCGCCAGTGCCAGCAGGTGTTGCACGCGTGGCATAACATTGCCGCATGGCTATTTAACCCGCCGCGTGGAAGCTCTGATCGATCTTGTTGTTCTCCAAAGTCAACGACTCGGAGACATTTGAGCCTTGCCACATACCTAGGAGGTATACCACTCGTCTGCCGCCATGAAGCTCCTCCACGGCGCCTTTACCGCGGCGCTGCTTGCTGCCGGGGTCGTTGGCACCACGCCGCTCACCCCCGAGCGAGTAGCAGACGACATCAAAGCGCGAGAGTTCGTTGTTGCCCCTGTTTCCGGAGCGAAATCTACACGTCGCAATTGCTGACCATTGCACAGGCTGAAGAACGTACTCTGGCACTTGAACAGGATTGGTCTCGACAATGGAGGAAACCGCGCTTTCGGCCTCCCCGGCTTCAAGGCGTCCATGGACTTTGTTCTTGAGCGCGTTGAGAGACGATTTGGCAACCACATGGATACCTTCGTTCAGCCATTCACCCACCTCTTTCAGACCACGAATGAGATTTCACTCATTGGTCCAGACGGGAACAAGGTAGAGGTTGTTACGCTGATGTACAACACCGCGACGCCTGTACCCAAGGGAGTCACTGCGCCGCTCATCGACACGCCTGTTGACGATGCGCGCGGATCTGCGTGCTTCGAAGATCAATGGAAGGGGATCGACGCGACCGGAAAGATTGCCCTTATTAAACGCGGTACCTGCGCAATCTCCGACAAGGCCAAGCTCGCCAAACAACATGGCGCATTGGCCGTCATCCTGTATCACCAGACCCCTGGCCCTATTTCTGGGGCGACTCTCGGTGCCGGCAACATCGGCAAGATAGTTCCCGTTGGCGTTGTTCGCCTGGAAGACGGCCAGGGATGGAGCAAGCGCCTGGCCGCGGGAGAGGATCTCCAGGTCACCTTGCTCGTTGACTCGATTGCCGAGGAGAGGCCGAGCTGGAACATCATTTCGGAAACGAAGGAGGGGGACCCGAACAATGTTGTCATGCTGGGCGCTCACTTGGACAGCGTCCAGCCTGGTCCAGGCGTGAACGATGATGGCAGTGGCACTGCAGCGCTTCTTGAAATCCTGGGCTCCTTTAAGAAATACAAGGGCTTCAAGAACAAGGTCCGCTTCGCCTGGTGGGGGGCAGAAGAGTACGTGTCCATTGCCATGAGATGATTAGATGCACCGCTAATGGTGGTACTAGGAGCGGCTTGATCGGCTCTCTCTACTACACTTCGCACCTCTCTGAAGCGGAGGCGGATAGGATTCGATTCTACTTCAACTACGACATGATAGGCAGCCCGAGACCGCAATTTGCCGTCTATGCTGACAATGATGCTCATAGAGTTGGTGGCGACATTCTTTTCGACTATCTCCAGTCAAATCTGAAGTCAAACGGCGTAAAGCCTTTCTACGGGTAATACCCAACTTCCCAAGTCGCTCCCACCAGATAACGATGGACACTGATACCCGAGTAGCAAGTTTGGGAGTTCGTCCGACTATGTTGGCTTCCTCCAATTGGGGATCCCTAGTAGTGGTTTATTCACAGGCGCCGGAGAACCATTCGATACCTGTTACCACCAAGCTTGCGACGACCTTCTCAACATTGACTGGAATGCTATCGAGGTGAATGCCAAGGCTGCTGGCTATGCAGCCGCACGGTTCGCTCTGAGCTTGGACGGGGTACCACCGAGGAATAAGACCACAGCCAACCCAAGGAATAGACGGGAAATGTTGAGAAGCTTTGATGAGTGGTCGAGCACGGCCAAGGTCGTTGAGAAGCAACACAGCTGTGGCGAGAGTGGCAGCAGCGTGGTCTAAGGTGTCTCTTCCCGGGGCGATCTGGGGCGCATGCGCGCGGAATGGTCAGCTATCGGAGATCAAGCTGTGGTACGGTGTCGATTTGCAACTGCTGGTTGAGTTCAGCGGGAAAAGGCACGGGGAGTATACGATGACGGACAAGAAGCTCGTCGGCTTGCTTGTCAATAGGGCGTGGCGAGGGAGGCTTTACGGCCCGAAGAGAAGGGGTCAAAGCTGCGAGCTCACCTGATTGTGTGTTCCCTTCAACATTAGCTCTCCGCCACATATCCACCGAGAAATGTTCTATCTGCTCACCAAATCAAAAGACCTAACAAAAATATTCTGTCCGGAGGGACTCGTCATGTAAGCTGAAGGGAAGTGTAACGCAAGCTTGAATGTAGCTGCGACTCACGATTAGAGTCAACAAAGCTAAATACATGCCACGTACTACAGGCCTATAACTCCTTTACTATTCAAACGGGTGCACTCAAGTCGAATTTCCAATGACTTGCAGGGAGGGCAGGTGAGATACAGTACCCTCTACGTGGTTCAACTCTTCCATTGCCCTGTTCACCCTTTGGAGCTCCTCAGTTTGCATGAACAAGGGGTTGACTTTCAACTCGAAGTAATCCAGGTGGAATGTAGTATAGCCGCCGTTATATGGTTTAAATGTGGGTCCTTAGAACCACCCTTAGAACCAAGTATTAATGCCATAATGCAGGTTATTCTCGAGTCAAGTACTCCGTACGAGTAGTGTAAAGCTAATTTATTCCGCGATCAGACATATGAATAAACCCACAGTAAAAGAATACTACTGAAATACCCTCGGTAACGTAGCAGTGCAGATTCCAATGATTGATGTGGCTCTCGAATAAAAGAGCAATACTTAAAGCAGTCAATTAGCCACCCATCTCATCTTTCAAACCATTATTCAAACCCATCGCTCACGTTCAAAATTTATTTACAACTCCAGAAACCACGTCAATATGAAAGCTTCGACTATCCTTCTTACTATTACTGGGTTGGGTCTTGCTAATTCGCTAGCCACACCTAACACCCACTGCGGCGATGTCAATTCGCCAGCCGCGCCTTTGAAAGACACGCCTTCGCAAGCCGCGCCTTCGCAAGCCACGCCTTCGCAAGCCGCGCCTTCGCAAGCGGCGTCTTCGCAAGAAACGCCTTCGCAAGCCGCGCCTTCGCAAGACAGACCTAACAATTCAGTTCGCCCCCGGTGCGCCGATGTTGCAAAGGCCGTGGACAATGCATTGAGCATATGGGGAGATGTTGGTTACAATCTCTTCCAGCTATTTCCTAAAAACAGTGCCGAGGGAGAAGAAGCTCTACAGGCGTCAAGTAGAATTCAGACTGATATCTCGAAAGTCCGTGCCACACTGGCAAATTCCGTAAGTGCTCTGTATATTTTTGTTTTCGTTTATTCAGATATCTCTAACCTGTATATTAGTGCTCGGACACCAATACAACTTCGAACTAAAGAGGGCATAGATATGGTGGCAAAGAGCAGGAATGGGTTGACCGCGAATACGGCATTTTGTTGGGGTAGCGGTGCAGACCTCGGGACTAGAAAACATATAACATAAAAATTGTGGAGGAACGGCCAGGGGTTTGGGGGACTGGCACAGCACAAAAGGGGCGTCTGTGCCGTTGGATCAGATGCTTCCTAATGTCCTGCATCCATTCGAGAGCTCCCATAGCGATGGAATGTCACTCTTGGTTTTTTTTGTCCCACTTCTTAGAGCTGGCCGTCATTGTCACTCCCGGCTTTTGCCTTTTACACGATGTGAGATACTTGCTCGGGCACCTTCTGCGCGACCTGTATGGCTTACACAGCCTGATCACGCTTGCATCACTTATACGACTTATACGACTTACACGGTCGGCGACTTACACGGCAGTATGATTACACGATACCCGTTGCACTCGGCCTTTGGTGTGTTCGTTCCTCCTCAACAAAGGATTTTGTTAGGGTGACGGTGCAGCCCCTGACCATCAAAACGGAAGATTAGAGGAACGCCACGAGGTCTGACATCTCATAGATACAAGACAGGTGTCTAGGTCCTTAAGACTAGATATTTCCTCATGCACACACGAATGCAAGTCACGATATTCATGAGCTTTTGTTAGTCTTTTAATGGAGGTCCTGGTTTTTCCTCCCACCTTTTCCCATATAGCTCCAGTATTATAGACCGGCTTATGTATCAGCCGACTCCCAAGCACTCTCAACCTAACTCGCCCTGCACCCAAATTAAGAACGTCTATAGAAAAAACATTTCCCCTATAAACAACTAACCTAACCGCCCTAGAACACCAAATGCAGGCACCGGGAACCTAAAAGGTGAGGAACGAACATACCATTTGCATCATATATACGTGACTAATTAGAAATAGACAAAATAAGCATAGTGAGGTCCATAAGGGGGATGTATTAATAATATACATAAGATATACGCCCTAGATACACCTTTGCCAGAGCTAACTTAAGTTCTTCGAATCTATAGCTATATAACAAAAAGTATCTCGTGGGGATTATATGAATAGAAATATCTAAGTCGGATGAAGGTGCCTCTTGTTTATAGGCTCGTGTTTTCTTTTTTTGTTATTTATGTCGAATAGGATCTCGTATTTACCATCGGTGCAGAAGATACTAGGTAGGTGGTATCACGACCAGGCAGCCAAGGCAGCGAGGACCACGATGCCTAGAGTCAGGTCGACCTGAACGCTATGGGCGGCGGCGGTGACGGGACTGTTGCCTGTGGTGGAAGGAAGGGTAGAGATAACGTTCGAAGGATTACCCGAGTCGATAGGGATAGAGTTATCGACGGTAGGAGGGTTACCGACGGTAGGAGGGTTATCGACGGTAGGAGGGTTATCGACGGTAGGAGGGTTGACGGTAGGAGGGTTGTTGACGGTAGGAGGGTTGTCGACGGTAGGAGGATTGTCGACGGTAGGAGGGTTGACGGTAGGAGGGTTATTGATGGTAGGAGCGGGATCTGGGGCCTGTATAGTAGGAGATTGCAGGCTTGAAATAATAGTAGAGATAATAGCTTCCGTGGTAGTGGCCTTGGTGGTGCTACTGCGCGCGAGCGTAGGGTTGGTCATGAAGGTACTAGGGTGTGTAGACGTGGCCGTGATAGTGATGCTCGTAGCGGTGTTTACTTGTCTAGATAGCGGTGTTTCCGAGATAGTCGTCGAGCTATTGAACTGCTTCCTAGAAGACGAGATAGTCGTCTTGACTGTAAAAATTATTGATGAGCTAGACGACTTAGGCGGAGCCGATGAGCTAGACGGTTTCGAGATCATCGACGAGCCAGATATTTTAGGGGCTGACGTAGTAGATAGCTTCGAGGTCATCGACGTGCTATATAGCTTCGAGTTCGTTAATATGCTGGATGACTTCGAGGTCGTCGATTTGCTGGAAATCATGGGAGGAGTCGACGTGCTGGATGGCTTGGGAGGAGCCGATGAGCTGGGTTTCTTCGAGGTCGTCGATTTGCTGGAAATCATGGGAGGAGTCGACGTGCTGGACGGCTTGGGAGGAGCCGATGAGCTGGGTTTCTTCGAGGTCGTCGATTTGCTGGAAATCATAGGAGGAGCCGACGTGCTGGACGGCTTGGGAGGA
>JALHBX010000165.1:0-33814 GCA_024340025.1 Tolypocladium tundrense
CCCGCCTCCGGCCCTGCCCCCGCCCTCCCCCTCGGCCCTGTCTTCGCCGACGACCTCTGGGTTGCCGATGGTCCCATGGTCATCGACGACCGGGGCGTCGATTGGCAGCCCCAGCTCGACCTGGGCCTCCCGGCTCAGACAAACGGCGCCTCGATGGTCCTCGAGGAGGAGCCGGTCTTTGCTGAGGACGACGGGGACGCGATCCTCGCCATGATGGAGGCCTACCTCGCGGCGCCCGTGCCAGAGGGCGAATGAGGTCGGGCTAGGCGACGCGGCGATGGGGCTCTTCAGCTCGACGTTTTGAGTGGGCTGGCGGCTGGTGACGGGACGGCTGGGAGGGAGGAGTGCGGAGGGGTTTCTCTTATTTAAATTTCTTTCTCATTGTACGTTTCTGTTTCGATGTTGTTTTGCTGGTTTGGATATACCCGGTCTGGGGGTTTGTGTTTTGAGATACCCATATTGCTATTTGGAGTATTTGTTTCGCTTGCTTGGTTTGTGTCGTCTCACGGTTTGGTAGAACACCGCATCAGGTTGCACAATTGAACTTGGTAACCCCACGTGGTATTACAGTGATTTCTATTTGTGCAACGTGGGTGAAACGAATCGGATGCCATATATATATCATACACGCTGCCTCGCCCCCTTCCCTCTTCAAACACTGCATCCGCCAGACACCTAAACGATGTAGCCTCCGCCTCCAATGCAACGCCAGTCGCGCACGCCCATGGCCTCCTCCAGCTCGACGCACCACCACAGCACCTCCTTGGCCTTGTCCGGCTGTCCGCTCTCCTCGTGGGCGCGGGCCAGCGAAAACCAGGCGTCCGAGTAGTTCCATCCGCTGCCGAGGCGCGTGAGGCCGGAGAGGAGGGTGAAGGCGCGGTCGCGGGCGGCGAGGCGGTCGACGAGAGGCAAGTGCGTGGCCTTGTACGGGGCAGGGAGATGGTCGTCGCCGACGCGGGACGGGATCACGCTGTCCACGTCGGGGGCAGTCTGGCTGGCCGACCTGCCCAGGCCCAGAGGAGAATACGGCAGGGTCTTGGGCGCCTCGTAGGTTACGCTCTTGAACGGAGCCTGGCTGGGCACGTCTGGCGCCGAAAACTCGGCGCTCTCCAGTGGGGGGACAGCAGGAGTCGGGAGGAGCTTTTCGCTGTATATGTCCAGCAAAATGTTGCACAGGCCGACAGTCGCGGCTGGATGGTCCGGGCAATGCGTCAGGGCAACCTCGAAATCCGACCGGGCAGTGTACGCTTCCTCTTGAGCTAGAGACAAAAGCCCGAGCTGTGTCGTGTTAGCCATCGCCACTGCGAATGGGCACCGGTTAAAAACTCACCTCGGACCAGACATCACCCCACAAGTCGTCGACGCTCTTCTTCTCAGCCCAGTCTGCGGGCTTGGATCCACATGCCGCCGACTGGTCTCTCGCTGCTTCCGTCTCCAGGGCCTGTACCAGCTGTTGTGCCTCTGCTATGGCTCCCTTGCTGTCTTCTAGCATGTCTGCGCGGCGGAAGAATCCGGCAATGGTCAGCCAGATTTGGACGAGAATCTTGATTCGCTGCGCCTTCTGCTTCTCTTTGGAAAATTGTATCAGTGGAAGCAGGTGTGGTGATGCATGCGTGATGTCCGCCGAGAGCTCCGCGTAGTCGGTAGACCTGGAATTCGTAGAGAGGTAGGGGTTCATCGAGGGGACCGCCTTGCCTTTCGAGAGCGACGGCACGCGCGTCTGGGATGGCCTGCTGGAGAAGGAAAAGGCATCGGCCTGCTCGGGCTCCACCGCTGGCATGAAGAACGAGTCTCCGTCGACGATGGTGGCCTGCTGCGAGAGCCCAGCAGCAGCCTCCTGTCTCTGACGGCTACGGCTCCTTTCTCTTGCCTTGAGGCTGCTTCGTCGCCCCGACTCGCTCCTTTGCCTACGGCTTGAGCTGGGACGCCGTGACCTGGGCGGGCCGGCGTGGTTCCCATTCTCCTCGGTGACATGGATGGCTGGCTTAGCAGTGGCCGTGCTGTGCGAGGTTGTAGGTCTGGACACAACCACGCCCGACTTCTCGCTAATGTTCGACACGCTCGGCCGCCTCGTCGGCGGGCTTGACCGTTCCGTCTTGCTTCCAAATATGCTCCCCCTGATGCTCCGGAAGGTCCCCGACGTCTTGGGCGGTTGTGTGGGTGTCGCCCCCACTGGTTGCGCCATGATGTTGCCAAAGAGTCGCGAGAACAGGGTCAGCAACTCATAGCTGGCATTCACAGCAACTTCTGGGCCTTCAGTGAGTTCGAGCAGGGCCAATTGTGTCATCTTGATTTCCAGGATGCCCTCCTTTTCCGAGTCGTCCATTTCGTCAACCAAGCCCCGTCGAGACTCGGCCACCACACCATCAGTGTCGGCATCGTTGAGGTGTTCGCTCCGGAAGCTGGGGCCAGCTTTGCCAAACAGAATTGTCGAGTCCTTGAACTGCTCCAGTGCGCCTTCACAAGCCCGCGAAGCCATGGCGTAGTCTTGCCTGGCACTCAGCAGGAGGGCCAGGAGGTGCCACAGTGGGATAAGAGTCCTCTCCTGCCAGTATGAACCATAGAGCAGGTTGTATGCTTCCTCTTTGCCCTTGTTGGACATTAAAGCAGATCTCGCAAGCTCAATCGCAGCTGTCAGTTCTCTCCGCTCAGCCAGAAGAAGGGCCAGGCTGAAGAAGCTCCCGATGTCCTTGGAGCGGCCAAACTCTGCCGCCAGGGAGTTTCGAAGACATCGGATCGCCTTGGACTGTATCTCCGTCCTTGATCCGGCTTCGTGCGTCAGCCTCGACCAATGCGCGTGGGAGAGGCCAATAGCCTGCCAGGCCAATGCCACAATGTGCGGGGCGACTTGTGGGCGCGGCTCGTTCTTGACCCCATCCTCCGCTATCGAGGGAGTGCCGTTCTCGAGAGCATTCGTCTGCGGCAACTTCGAGAGCCAGTCCTCCAGCTCCGCTCCCAGTTGCCGTGCCTTCTCGCCGGCCTGTCGATGCCCGTAGCGGCATAGAGCCATGACGCCTTGCGCCATCGTCTCCAAAACGGTGCCGTCATCGTCCAAGCTTGGTTCGTCTTCGCCAGTCTTGGCGATCCTCGCCTTGCCCTTTTTGACAATCTCCATGTAGGAATCGAAGGCTTTGAAGGCGAGATCGAAGTCAGCCAGGGACAGATGGACCCGAAAGAGCGACCTGAGAATCGCAGTCGAGTGGTACGTTCTGGTCGCCGCGCTGTAAAGGGTCTCGAGGACGCCGCGGCTGATGGCGCTTCGCCCCCCCCGGCCCAGGTCCTCGTCGTGCCACCCTCGGCCGCACAAGACGGACCAGTTCTTCATAACCTGCTTGACGAATGCCTCAACCTCTGCCCTCTCCTCGTCGGCTCGCGGGAAGGACGTCTCGGAGAGGAGGAGAGATCGGTACGTGGCCTCTGCATACTTGAGCTCAGTGCGAAGCTGGCTCCGTGGTGGCAAACCGCTGGGGATCGGGGTCCCCTCGACGAAGCCGGACTCGTAGGGCAGGTCGTTTTCCAGGATGCGTGACAGGGCCACGTAGTACTCGCTCCACACGTGCCTTCGTGGAACTGAGCCCTTGAACCCATATCCTCCCGTGGCCGGCGCCTGCATGACGTCCCAATACTTTGCCCACGAGCGGAATGGCGCAAGCGTGCTGGGGTCCTCCAAGGGCGTCTCGTCTTTATCGATGGCCTCGCTCGACAGCATGCAGTACTCGGTCAGGAACAGCTCGGACCAGTAGCGAAGCTGCTTTCGGATGCCGTGGCCCGACCACACGCGGTTCAGCGCCGGGGTCGCAGACTTGAGGGCGGCGAGGGCTTCTGTCCTCTGCCCCTCGCGCATCAGGCAATTCGCCCGCAGGTAGGCAGACTTGAGGGCACAAACATGGGTCCATTCGAACGCCAAGTCGGCCGGGTCGAGGTCAGTACCCTCGTCCTGGAGGCGCTTCGGCAGGCGCACGACGGCAAGGCTGTACTCTCCGACCACCCAATGCAGCCATCCCATGCACACTTTGGCCTGAAACCTGTCCTCGGAGTTGCGCTTCTCCGCCTCAATTGCCGCCAGAAGCCTCGGGAAGCTGTTCGAGACGTCGAGGTCGCGCGCGGTTGCGGCGGCGGAGGGGCGAGCGGCGGCGGTCGTGGCCTTGGAGATGGCGCACTCGGTCTCGGCGGCGAGGGCGAGGCCTGGGCAGAGGATGCATCAGTCTCCGAAACGGGGTTCACCTCTGCGGCTTCTGCTGCGACATACATGATCGGTCTGGAGCGTGCTTCCGCACCTTGCGGACCAGCTCGGGCACGGCGTCCCAGTTGCCCTCGCAGCGGGCCGCCTCCAGCTGCTCGAGGTAGTTGTTGGCCTTGGCCTGGAATGCCCACGAAGAGGCCACATCAGCATTCAAGCTCGGTGATTTGTCGTGGCACCGTAGACATACAGTCATCCTGCGTCCTGGTCAGGGGCGTGTCGTCGACTAGCAGAGGAGCAGCAGCGGCATCGCGGGGGCAGTACGCAGTGACGGTTCCTCGGGGAGCGGCGGCGCGCTGGAGTCGATTCAGACGCACGAGTTCGACGGTGCTGCAGCTGAGGCGCGTCAGAAGCGCCGTGGCAGGGCGGTGCTGGTGCTGGTGATGGCGAGCGGTGCGTGCAGAAGGAAAACGGCCAACATCTGATCTTGCCTCGGCGGCGTGAAGCTCCAGCGCATGGACGCTTGTGTCAGCCAATCGGCGCCCCATGTGGAACCCCACGACAGGGGTCTTCCGGAAGCTGCTACTGCACTTCTGTGGTGGGGATCTGCGAAGCGCAGAAAAAGTCCATCACCGAACGGTCAACAGCGCAATTGAAAACCGCTGTCGCGCAGACTGTGACGAGCCATTGACGAATCGCAGTTCCTCTTTTGCTCAGCGTTTGCCCGGCTCAAGATTGCTGGTGCGGACTCCTGTCGATTTGTGACTTCCAGCTCATTCCTCCCGTCGTGAGACTTGCAGCAGCAGCCTTCATTCAGCCCACGACATCACCCTCAATCCCATCCCATCCACGACACATACTCGAGCCACGGACTTGCCAAGCATCAGCAGCAGCCGAACCGCAGTCGCGCTCATGTCCTCCTCGCTCCCTCCCGACCTGCGGGTCCTCTGCAGGAAACTCACGTCCATCCCGCCGGCCCAGCTCCCGCATGCGCTGCCGGCACTCACGAGACACATCGTCCGCTGCAAGGATGCGCTGTCCGCGCCGCAGGAACAGAAGCCCAGGGACGACGCATCGCAGGGCTCGCTTCTCGTTCACAAGCTCAAGACGAACGTCACCACCCTGCTGAGGGGGCGGAGCCGCGAGGCTAGGTTTGCGGCCATCGGCTTGGTCAAAGCCCTGGTGGACGTCGGCGGCTGGGAGATGGTCCGAGGCTCCGAGCCCTGGGTGTCTGGGCTGCTGTCCATCGTTCAGGTATGCCCTCACCACCACGCTTTCAACGCGGACTCCACGCTGACACACCCCTAGAAGGGCGATTCCTTCGCGGCCAAGGAGCTCGCAGTTGTGACTCTTGCGCGTATATACGTGCTGGTGCACCCCTACCAGACCCTCGTGAGAGAGATTGCAACGCCCACCATCCCGGCCTTCGTCACGGCCTGTCTTCAGATCATTAAGCCGCCTGCTTCCGGCCTGGCTTCGACGGCCCCCTTCAGCATTGTCGAGACCATCTGCGGTGCCTTTTCGGCGCTCATCCCGCTCTATGCCACCACCTTCCGTCCGTTTAGCTCACATATCCGGTCCGCCGTACGAGGCTACCTGGCGCCCACCAGCTCAGATGGCGTCTTCATCCCTCGGTCCTTGCAACGAGCCTCTGGACAGCTCGTCGCCTCTCTTCATCATGTCGCCGCAAAGTCGGGTGGCAGCGACGAATGGGCCAAGATGGTGGACGGGGTCCTGCGCGAACTCCATGCCACGTCGGACCAAGTCTTGCGAGCCGTGGATGAGTCCTGGGAGGCGACCGGTGGATACGGCCGGACGAAAGTCGATCTCAGTGGGGAACCGAGCGGCGGAGGTGCTTCGGCAGATCAGTTTCCCCCGTGGACAGGACTGAGCGCCGGCGCCGAACGCCTCGTCGGATTGTTTCGCCATCTATCGGATTGCCTGCGCTGTCCGACCAAGGGAGCCGTCACCATCCCCGTCAGCAACCTCTTGGACGCCATCTCCAGAGTCTGCTTAATAGCAAGGCTGTCGCCGAGGTCTCAAACATGGGATCAAGCTCTGGACACGAACCCCGCCGTCGGCAGGGAAGAAAAGGAGGAGCTCTGGAGCGTCATGCCTGACATTCACGTCGCGGCGATGCAGCTGGCTCTCATGATGCTTCGGAGGCTCGACGAGGGCATGCTGCCACTGGTCCCCGAGGTGCTGGACCACCTCGTCCGCGTCTTCAAGTCCGGCATGAATATCCCGGCCGTTCGCGAGACCGGTTACCGCGTTCTGAACCGGCTCGTGTCCCTCGCTGGACCAACCATGTCAAAGACCACGGTGATCATGCTCGAGCCTCTGGTCGCAGCCTGCTGCCGCGACCTGCAACAAGACGCCGGCTTCGTTAAGCCGACTAGCAAGCCGGCCCCATCGTCCAAAGACTCCAAGAAGAACGGTGTCGCAAACGCGGATCTCTTCCTCCAGCCCCAGGCGTCCGCCGCAGAGGAAGTCTTCAGCCTGGACCCCAACCACAAGGCTGCAGCCGACAGCCTCCTCCCGGGACTGCTGGCCAGCCTGCCCCAGCAGCACCTCCGGCCCACCCTGCGCGGCCTCCTCGACAAGACGGCCATCCTGACGCGCAGCCGCGACGCCATGCTGTCGAGCGTGCTCAACCCCTACAAGGACCAGCGCGGCCGCATGTACCCGAGCATCCTGCCCCATCTGTCGAGGCAGTACCCACAGGATCAGGGCCTGGAGGTCCTGCGGAGCAACCTGCGCGTGGGCAGCGTTCCCGGAGGCAGCGAGATGCTCGCGTCGGTCAACGAGCTGCAGGAGGAGGAGGAGGAGGACGTCGATGCCGAAATGGCCGACGGCGAAGGGGACGCGGATGAGACAGCGCCCGAGGCAGACGAGGACGTGCCGAAATCCGGGACACTCCCCGCCGCGCCGCAGCTCGACATCGACTTGCCGGTGCAGCCCAATCCGTTCGAGACAAGGGCCACGGGCGCACCTCGAGCGGACTCGCCGCCCAAGCGCAAACACGAGGGCTCGGACTCCAAGCCGCCGAAGCGACAAGAGGTCGAGAAGCCCGCAGCGGCCGTGGACGCAGCCCGCGTCCCCCAGCCGCTAGCGAACCTGGACGCCGAAGAGGAGGATGGCGACGACAGCGACGGTAGCGTGCACCTCAACATGGAGCTGGACGATGACGACGAGGAAGACGAGGAAGACGAATGAACCTAGCAAGTTGGGTCTGGATATAAAACTGAATTATTGGTTGGCTATATATAGGCCGTTGTCTCCGGGTATACCTTGTGGCAAAATCAAGAACGTGCTCCTGTAACCTCCCGAGGAAATAGCCCAAATCCCCATGACCTTCTATGGAAAACCCAAGCTCCCAGCACGCCTTTACCTTCCATGAACGCCGCTGCCGCATAAGACCCCGACCAGGCGGGAAATTCGCAAAAAGAAATAGCAGTCAAGAGACGGGGGGGAAAGACACCAAAGGAGTGGCTGCATGGTTCAATCCATGAGCCACGCTCTACGCTTCTCCTCCTTCTTGGCGCGGCGCTTCTCCTTGTACGCCTTGAGCTCCGTCTTACTGAGCCGCTGGTTCTGGCGCTCGGCCTTGAGGCTGCGGCCGTCGTGGGCGTTGGCGGCGGCGTCGACGTCGAAGAAGGCGTTCATCTGCCGGTGGGACTTGGCCTCGTCGCTGTGGCGGTTGGGGCCCGGCGCGCCGGGGGCCTGGAACTGCCCCGTGTGCTGGTTAAAACCCACCGTTGCGCCGAACGCGGCGGCCGGGGGGTGCAGGGCGGCGGTGGCGGCGGCCTCTCGCGCTTCCTGTTCCTGCTTGTAGGCTTGGGCGTACCACGCGTTGGGGTCGTAGTCGCCGTGGATTGCAGGGTTGTAGCCGCCCGCGGGCGGCGTCTCGTTTGCGGGTGCTGGGGGCACGCCGGTGGCCACGACTTCCGCAGCAACGCTGGCAACGCTGGCAGCCTCAGGTACGCGAGGGTTTTCCCATTGAGTGACGCCAGTGAAGCGATTGGCAAAGTACCACCGCCCGGAGTACGGCTCCAGTTGTGCCTCCCACCCGTCGTCCTCGGGCTTTGGGGCCGGCTCCTCCGGGAGGGGAGGTCCGTCTGGGATCGCTTCACTAGGCAAAGGGGGGGTGTCCTCGGTCTCGCCCTGATCCCCATCCTGATTTTCAGCCTTGGGGTCGGTGTCTCCAGCCGGCGTTGCGTCGTCGGCCTCGGAGTCCTTGGCAGCGTCGTCGGGTCCGGTGCTCGCGTCCTCGCTCACATCCGGTGAAGCGCCATCCGCCGCTGCCGCAGCCTTGGGCTTGGTATCCTGCGCCCCCGCCTCAACGGGCTCGGGCGACTTGGATCCAGGCGCGGGAGCCGCAGCAGCAGCGGCTGCAGCAACAGTCGAACGCGGCGAAGTCATGGCGGGGCAGCGCAAAACGGGTCGCAAAAATGTTTCCTGTCAACTGAAGAAATGTGAGCATCCTGAAATGGCGCGTTGTAAATTTATACTTAATGTAGGCACCTGGAGAAGTATCAGCCGGCAGCCGGCAGTCGTTGGACGTGCGAAAGCAAGCTTCGTCGCGCGAGCTCCTTTGTCGACGCTCAGCTCGTGACGATGGTGGTTGGTTTGAGAAGCAGTTTGGAGGTCGTTGGTGGATACTCGGAATACTTGGTACTTGGAAGTCGTGCCTGGTGTCAGCCGTTGGTATGGGCCGCTTCACGTGACCGCGTTACGTGAGACGAGCCAACTGCATTGAACGCCTTCCTCATGAAGAAACGGCTTCAAGCATGTTCTCGACGCCTCTTTCACAGAGCGGCCGAGCCGGTGGATCATTTGTCAAGCTTGTCCTACCTAGAATGCCTCGATGCTACTGCGACTCGAGAGGTGGGACGTCAGCCGACAGCCCAAAGGCTGGGGCCTCCGGTGACACGAAGTCGGTTTTCTTGCCCTAGTTAGCCATCCACTGCAGAATACAAAGAGTATTATAAGGTCGAAAGAGCTGTCCGGCGCATTTGCGCCACACGAGCATCGAGGACCGCTTCGTGGCCTCGAGGGCCTCGCGCAAGCACGATGCGCTCCTCGGCTTCCTTGTTCGCCGCCGCGGGAGTTGCTCGCATCGTCTCCGGTGCGAGCAGCAACGCTCGGCTCGTGAATGACACCAACTGTGACTGCTTCCTCACCAACGGCACCGAGCCGACATACCACGCGAAGCACATGTTCTTCGACTTCAGGAGCCTGTCGCAGCATGCCGGCGTCCCCAACATCATCACCAACGAGGGCCCGACGTTGGTGGCCGAGCCCAGCAGCGACTACTTCTCCAGCAAGAAGTGGACCGACATCTGGGAATTGCAGAGCTGGAGAAACGACCAGGGCGGCGGTCGCCAGGGCCTGTCCGGCGACGCGACGGTCCTCATGGTCAACTCGGCAAACAATGTCTACATCGAGAAGAGCGGCGACGACAGCGCTACCTCGGACACCTTCATGACGATGCGGACGAAGCGCCTGCAGGCCTTCCAGACCGCGGCGGAGTTCCAGACGCACGACTCACACTACCAGTTCCTCTCCCTGCGCATGCTGGCCCGCACCGTCGGCGACGCCGGCGCCGTGTCCGCTGTGTTCACGTACCGCGGCGCCGAGAGGCTCGCGGACGTCCAGGAGGCGGACATTGAGATCCTGACGCGGGGCCCGCGCGACAGGGTCCAGTACGCGAACCAGCCGTCGTACACGGAGCGCGGCGACGAGGGCGACGACCCCAGGGCGACGCGCAACGCCACCATGCCCCGCGGCCTCGCGTGGACGGACTGGGCGGTCCACCGGATGGACTGGACGCCCAGGCGCAGCGTCTGGTACGTCGACGGCGACGAGGTCGCCAGCATCGAGTTCCAGGTGCCGCGGGACGCCTCGGGCATCAACATCAACTCGTGGAGCGACGGCGGCACCTGGAGCGGCAACATGAGCGTCGGCGGCGAGGCCAAGCTGCAGATCCAGTGGATCGAGATGGTGTATAACACGACGGGCAAGAACGTGCTGTCACAGAGGAGGGGTGTCGGTGTCGCTGACGATGACCACCTGGGTCCCCGGGCCAGGTTGGTCCGCAGGGACGGCAACAGGAACTGCCGCGTGGTTTGCAGCATCGACGAGACGACGGAGACGGGCACGGCAGCCGAGCTGTGGGAGGGTGCGGCTCCTCGGGTGTTTGCTGGGTGCCAGATGGCCTGGCTCTGGGCGTTTGTTGTCGGGATGGGTATATGGGTGTTGGCTACATAGACGTGCCATTTGATGAAGCGTTGATGATGTAGATGATCTTATAGAGATTGGTTTATTGACTTTATCCACTGCATTTGGCTTGGTCATTGTCAAGGAATTGTTCAAACTGGTTATAGAAATTAAGCAGATGCTGGCAGATTGCTTAATCGTGAGGCCGACATGGACGACAGCAGAATCCGATGCCGGCGCTTAGGGATATATCAGCTAGAAAGATTCACCAACTCCGGCTGTCATCACATCCAGGAATACAACAAAGCAACCGCTGGGCTATAGTAATGCCATCATCATCATCATCATCATCAAACACACCCTCCATATCCAGTTGTCAAGGCCATTTTGTCGCCCCTCAATTGCTCGTACTCGTACGCCGTCTCCGCCCATTTACCCTATACCCCGCCGGCAAATCTCACGATCTCGCCCTGCACGCCCCATGGCGCACGACCCGCTTACCCCAGCCTAGCCACCGTAATCCAGTGTCGTCCCCATGTACTCCGTAAGCCCCTCAAGGTTCTCCATCCCGTTCATCCCCTCGTGATCCCAAGAAATTTCTCTAGCCCGCTCGTGTCTGAGACACGCCATTGATCCACATCACACCGTCAAGAATCGGACCACATGTGAACCATGTCCATATTCCCGTCGTTTCGTCTCGTAAATCGTCGCCGGCAAAATGACAGAACCCCAGCCTAAACAGTATTGTACAGCAAAGCCCAAACAGTCCACACAAGAGCATCTCGACACACATCCAACCCGAGTGTGCTCGAACAAACAGGAATACTCATTCACAAAACACGCTATAGGGCTACTCTGCGAGCCGACGACACCAAGCCACCGACATAAGCCCCTTTTGTTAATAGTCCCTGTCAAGTAGTAATCCTCCGTGCCATAACGCCAGAAGCAGAAGATAAAAAGAATAACTTTTATTACCCCTTTCCCGGTACTTTTTTTTGTATATCCGCCTTCGCAGGGCACATAGCCAATGGGTATTGTTCGGCGCATCGCTGTCTCGCTTCGAGAGGCGCGGCACCACGAAGGCGCTGGCGTTGAAAGAAGCGTTGCAAAATTCGAAAATAAACAGCGTGGGAAGAACACAGTTTTTAGAAAAAGTAGAAATGGCTCAGCCAAATCAAATAGTAGAACGACGCCTCAAGTAAGACCTGCGATATGGCAAGGCCGATACCGGAGCCGCGGAATCTAGCCCTCCCGAGGATCTTGTATCGAGATTTGGAGCCGAAGCCGAGTGGATGCAAACGGTGTGCGGAAGTGTAGCCATAGCATGAAGCTCGACGCTTCGTTTTCTGCAGTTGTGGAGGCGGTAGATGGTAGATGACGGGTTCTTGTTGCACCCGAGTCTTCTACCGCATTTCATCTCATCCATGAGCTCCTCATGTCTGCAGATGCGTAGACCTGTGTCTGATGGACCGTGCCGGCTACCGGGCCCTGCGGGTATGATCGGACTCGTTATTGTTCGAGTCGGATCGGTTTCGAGTGCCCGGGCAATCACCAGGCAGACTAGTGGTGACGTCAACGTTGCTATAGCCCCGTCACCCTGCTGCGGCTCCCCGTCCTAGTCACCGCAGGTTGGTCTGGTCAAACGGAAACTGCTGGTGATTCGGGAAGGCCATGCTGGCGCTCAGGCCGAAGGGGTCCCAGTCAATGTTCTGGTCCAAGAGCTGTGTCATCGAGGGGAATGGGTGGTTGGACACCGATGCCTGATGGTTTGGCTCGTGCGGCTGAGAGACGTGGTGACCCGGGGCGGTAGACGTCGGCGAGAGAAGCATGGTTTGCTGGTTGTCGTTGTTGAAACCGGTGGTGTATGGCCCGGGCACGTTTGGTGTATCGATTTCCGAGTCGTCCATCATGTCGTTTTGACCATCGTACTCGTGCTCTGTGGCCATTGTGTTAGTTGGGGGAGGTCCATTGGTTGAGCTTGGTGAGGCCGAATGCGTTGGCTTACCCAGCTGTTCGGCATGGTTTTGGAAAGCAGGCGTTGGGTAGAATGAAGCTCCGTTGCCAAGAGATGGGCCACGGCCAGCTTGCATCATGGATGACCTGGCGGCTGGGTTTGCGTTCGACGGGGGCATCGGCTGTCGAGGCAGCCCCGCCACCGACCCCCGCATGGAGATACTGTCAGACGGAGCGGGGGAAAATGCCGAGGCGACATTGGTAGGCGAGTTCGAGTGCGACGATGGCGTTGGTCGGTTCTTGGGGGACGTGGCGGACTTGTGAGGTGGCAGGCCCGTGGACAGCGGCGTCGACCCGGGCTCGGTCTTGGGAACGATGCTAGAGTTGGACTTTCGCGAGTGATGGTGTCGGTTCAAGATGGCGCGCTGGATCGTGGGAGGCTGCACCAGGTTCTGGGGCATATGGGTCGGCCCCAGGTCGGGGCTGCCCGTCTTGGCGTGAAGTTCGGCCTGGACATCGATGCCTGTTTGCACCAGTGTTAGCCGCGCTGTGTGTTGAGGCGCAGGGGCATAGAGCATGGGACGGATGGGCTGACCCTTCTCAAGCAGGATGCGCTCCAGCAGCGAGTTCTTGTAACGAAGCATCAAACACTCCTCGGCGGCAGTCCGATGGGCAGTCTGGAGATTGTGCAGGTTGGACTCGTGAACACGAATCGTCTCCTCGAGCTGCTTGATGTACTCGGTGCGGCGCTCCCGGAAGGCAGCCTGGGCCTGCCTGTTACGCTGCTTGCGCTCCTCTGAGGTTGCGTAGATCTAGGGTTAAGGTTTTCGTGTCAGCGCATGTCTCGCCCTGTGCGACAGTCGCACAATGAATCGACGGGCGGGGGCCAATGGGGTCGACGGCGGCAGGTGGTACGAAAAAGAAACGCCGTGCGAGGGTGGGATGTGGTTTTGAGGCAATGGTGACGACGGCGACACTCGGGTGAGGGGCAGGCAGAACTCACGGGCTTGCGTCCGCCCTTCCTCTTGGGCTGCTGGGCGTCCTGGGAGGCATTGTTGTTGGCCGAGGCAGGCGGATTCTGGTCTCGCTCGGGGGTGGAATCGACCGAGTCGTCAGAATCGTCCCGGCGGGGAGGGTTCGGCTTGTTGTCGATGGACATCCTGTCTGCCATCCCTTTGGGTCGCGGCGCGGGGCCTCGAAGACGACAGCCGCGGTGCGGCAGATCGCCCCAGGGTCTCAAGAAAACAAAACGGCAGCGACCGTGACGTCGTCGGCGCGGCAGCGGTCTGCTATCTATCGGTATCACGCCGTGCGCGGTGTCGGGTCGTTGGTTGATAAGACAAGGTCTGTGGGTGGTGCAGGAAAAAAAAGTCGGCCTGGGTCCAGATGAGGCAACTGGCAGCGCGTCTACGGCGGCTAGGCAGCGGTTGCAGCGGGCAGGTGGCGCGGGGAAGCGACAGCGAAGGGAAAGAGCAGCGTCGGGATGGGATATCTACCCGCGATAGATAAGGTCAGGGTCGCAAACAAGATGCAACTGTGCTCTGGCGCTGGGATCTGGGTAAAGGACAGCCTCCAGCTTGCAAGATGGAGGACGGGAAGGGACCTGTGGAAGCAGCGTCCCCGAGTCTTTTATGTAATGGGAACTGCAAAGAGGGGTGCTGGGGACAGCCCTGGACGCCCTGTTCACCTGCGTTCAGGTTGTGCCCTGCTCAGTACAGACTACTGGCGGCTCCCCTCACGCCGCCGCCCACGCCGCTCACGCCGCCCACGCCCACGACGCCCACGACGCCCACGCCCTCCCGTCCGTCGCCGGGCTCGCCCCCCCCCAGCCAGTCACGGCGCCAGGGCCCTGGGCTGCCAGTGGAGCGGACACGGCGGCCCTGGTCTGGGATTGGGCTCGCCCGCTGGCAGACGTGGAGTTTTGCACGAGGCCTCAAGGTCTGCGAACCCACCCGGCTTGGTAGATGGTCTGGGTCCGTCACATCACCTGGCCCGGCTTTCTTCACCAGCAAGCTCCCCTCCCCCTCCCCCTCCCCTCCCCGCTCGTCAATCCCCGTCCGCGCACGGCGGCTGGAGAGCGAAGCCGCCTCTCCGCTGCTGTGACGGCGAGGCGTTCCGCCGTTGCTGCAGGGCGGTCGACGGAACGGCGACCGTGCTGCTGGCGCTGCTGGACAACAACGCCTTTCTTGTTAACGAAACCCACCTGGGCACTCGTACTTTAGCGAACCCCGTCGAGTCATGGCGGCTCGTGGTGTCGTTCTCGATTCCAAGCCGCGGCATCGCATAACATAAAAAAGCCATGCTTCCCGTCCTCCTCGATTGCTTCCCTCCCCTCATCCTCTCACCCCTCTCATGGGCAGGTTCAAGCAGGTCAGTTTCATCCAGGCGGCTCCTCTTGCTTCCCGGGCTGCCTGATGGCTTTTCCTCCCCGAATTGCCTCTGGCGAACGCCGAGGACCGGCGAGGAGAGGGAATGGCGCAAAAGCAGGGCGGGCTGTTCCCCGACGTCCGCTAGCGTCCGCGTCAAGCCCGTTACTTGCAGGTGACCTGCGCTGGCCAAGCCGCATGACCTGTTTGGTCCATTGGAACGTGTTTTTGGGGGTACCGGACGGGTACCGAGAGTGTCCCAATTCGCAAGTCGAGGACCCGAGTCCGACGAACCGGCCGTCGTCAGTCGTCGCCAATGTTAGGGGCAAGCACACAATCCCCTCTGGCCTTCATTTCCACATTGGCTGGAGCTGGCCATCCTGGTGTGAGGAAACCCTTGCCCTCCTTGGTCCAGGATGGGAATGCCCGTCTGACCCATACCACCATGAGCCGTGACCTAGTCTGCCTTGCTGACGGTTACGAGTACGCCGTGGCCGCGTCGTGGACGGCATACGAGTATGTAGGTGAAGAACCACAAAATATCATCGTGAGAGAACCACTTGCCGACGCATACGGGAGGGTCGATGTCTTAGTGACGGGCCACGATGCGACATGCCAAGGGCGTGGTGAGCCAGCCTGCGGAGATGGGAGTGCAGCTTTGCCTGTGCAACCCTTGAAGGACTCAACTACTTCGTACGAGATGCGGACTACGGAGTACTCGTACGCATTACATTCGCGGACGGGCAACACATCATCCGTTCCGTAAACTGCAAAGTGCCATGGCTGAACACCGGACAACGCTTCTCACCTGCGCAGGATGGATACATGTGGGCGGACGTCTCAAGTCCGGGTGCGTGGACAAAATGCCCCAGGTGGATTAGCGATGGCGGTGCAACTCATTCCGAAAGAGCCAATGCCGTCTTTTTCGTACATGTGTTGTGATGGACCATGATGACGGCTGCGTTGGAAGAGACCTGCCGGCTCGATTGCGTGCAGAACACTCTTGTTGAGCTCTCTGTCGTCCGTTTCCAGTGCAGGTCAACTAGTGTCTTGCTTGAAACGCATCTACTTGCTAAATGCGGTTGCGCCACCAGCTGTTCATGCGCTCATCCTCAGCGACGTGCCGGAATTGCGACAACCCCCAGAGACACAGGGCAGCGGCCAACGGGACGACTACTTTATTACACGGCAGATCTCGCGAGCAGCAAGATTGATGAAAGTGAACCCCGACTCTGGGCCAGGGGACCTGGGGCGCCTTGCTCCAACTGCCCTGCCTCCCGTGTCTGCTATAGAGCAGAAACCAACCTGTCTGGGCAGGGGGTTACAGCTTTGCTTGAGCAGGGAGATCTGAGAAGGAAGCCAGACCGGCCCAACCGGTCCAGCGCACAGCCAAGCACTCTGTTGGATAACAGTGCTTGTACTCGTAGGCATGTAGTCGGGCGCCGCGTGACGCCGTTCCTACCTGGATGCCGTGCTCCTTCGCAGCAGCCACGCCAGCTGTTGTGCCTTGTGGGCCCTCTCTCGCCCGCAACTCGGAGCGCGCTGGGTCGTGAGGGTGCGCGGAAAACTGCTTCCTGGGTTGCTGGCTCTCGGGCTGTGGGGGGTGTGTGAGTGGTGTGGACTCGCCAGCCGTACCCCGCCCGCAACTGGCTTGTTCAAGGACGGCCCCCGATGTCGCGAAAATTCTTCCCGCTTGGTTGAAGCGAGTGGCCCGGCTCTTTCGTCACTGGCCTTCGTGTCGAGGGGCAGCAGATCATCGTGATGTGGAGGGAGGGGGGTGCTGGCCTGCTGGATCTGCGCATTGTTGCTACGCCATCTCCCTTAGGCCGAGACGTCCATAATGTCCGACAGGCAAGCGAGGACCGAAAGAGCACAGCCCAGATCGAGAGAGCCGCGGCGGATGCGGACATTCGACGCCCGTTACCCTGTTGTCCAGTCGGGCTTGGTTCCAGTCGTAGAGACACCAGCCGCCCGCATACATGTGCCACCACACTCCTCAGCAAATGGGGTGGGACGGCTATGCGCCGGAGAGGACGTATGCTCCGGCCGTCGCACACCAAATCGCAATTCTCGTGGGCTGCCTGCTTGTTGCTTGTCCAAGCACACTTCTTGGCAAGCTTTGTTGGCCACGGCCCACAGCATCATCCCCGCTGTGTCTCGCTCCCCGTGGGTGAACCCCACGTTGTCTCTGGGAAACGGCGGGTTCGTCTGTGACTCTCCCCGTATCAGGTCTGCTCACTCGAGCCAGGCAACTGGACGCCAATGGCAATGCCCCATCGACCCAATGCCGGTTCGTTTCAGGGCGTGGCTGGCTCTGGGGATGAGCCCTCTCCTTTGACCACGTCGAGCCAGTCCGCGTCGTCGTGGCGGGGTCATCTGACCTGATGGCTTCTTCGGTGGTCAGGGCGTCGGGGCTCGAGATGGGCTTCTAGAAGGTTTCTGTCGTCGAATCAGCGCCTTGCCGGGCTCCGAAAGGGTCCGATTTTCGGGCTTCAGTCTGCTGGTCGATTGGCACCATGGCACCGCAGCCATCGGGCGAAACCGAGCAAGTTGTTGCATACAGACTACTCTATGGGAGATGGTGCTGGGTTCGACCCTGATGCCCTCTAGACCACCACTTGCTGCCAAGCCCATCTGAGTATTAATAATATGGGATCGCGTAGATCTGAGCGTCACAACTTCATTTTCTTTGTAGCATTCATGCGTTTGCCCCAGACACCTGCTCTGGTCTCAGACACTGGGCTAGCATCGAGGCACACCGCCCTTGCGCCCTCCCACGATGGTCCGGCACCCCGCGACGTCGCTGCTTCACCATGTGGCTCACATGACCCGACTTTGCCCAGCCTCACTGCTAGTGTTGGAAACTGTTGAGGGCTGGCGTGTAAGTTTACCGACGGTGAAGCGGTGGGTATGCTCAGTGTCTTGCTGGAGGTCCATGCGAGGCGTCTCGAGTCACCCAGTCCATCATCGCACCAGACACCAGACCAAGCAGGCTGATGCTGGCCGTCAAGCGCGCGTCTCTCGGTCCCTGGGAGCCAGGGCCCCCAACTTTGGTCGGTCTGGATGCTGCTGATGTCCGGCAGCCAATGCCACCCCATGGCGGCGCGGAGCTGCAATTTTTACTTGCAAGGCCCACGCGTCAAAGTGATGGTATTTCAAGGCCGAGTCGAGATGCTGTCCTGGCGTTATATCTCGAGTTCATACTTCATAGAACTGGTGGAGGCCGAACACGGTGCGTGCAACGCCAACTGCAGTTGACACTGTACGCATCGCACTGTACGCGCGGCACTGTCTGGCGCGCTGGGTGGGAGAGCTTGGAGCTTGGGCCACCACAAAGTAAACAAACCACACCCCCGCTGGTTGTCAACAAACCCCAGACTCTGACTTGACATCATCAACCCTTGCCGACGCCCCGTGCATTCCTTGTCCTCCACTCTTGCTCCGCCGAGACCTGCTCTTTGAGTATCAAAATCGCGAAACACCACGGATTGAGCACGTCCCGAACAATGACGCCGCCGACTCATCGTCGTTCGGCGCGACTCGCCAGCGCTTCCGTCAAGGTACGGCATCATACCCCTATTCCACCTCTCCCCGTGCATGTTTTCTAACTTCCTCGATCAGGAGAAAGCCGCGCCCGAGCTGTCGTCTGTCGCTGAACGCGAGGAGACCCCTCGTCGACACGCGCCAAGGGGCCTCGACAATATCTTCTCTCCTACTCGACCGCAGCCCAGCACCCCGATGTCCTCGACACTCAAGCCTCCGCACGATGAAATGCACCCGAGCAAAGTCCACCCGACCACAGGAGAGCCCTCTTCTGCCCTCCGACTTGGCTTCTCAGATATTCCTTCCAATAAGGATTCTCGCCAGCTTGGCATGCCGTCGACGCCATCCAAGATTGGCGGGATTCCCTCGTCTCCATTCACCTTTCGATTTGCTCGCGAGGCTGCCGACACCACGCTGAGCGGCGACGCACAGCGTATGATGGACGAGATTCGAGGTCAGGCTGCGAAGATCAAGGCCGACCTCGTTGCCCAGAGACAGGCCGAAGGTCCATCGACCAACGTCAACGGGCGCGTTATCGCCACGCCCAGAGGAAAGTCCGGACGCTACAGTGCTGCACACATGGCCGAGTTTAAGAAGATGGACTCGATCGAAGGACACGCCTCAGCTTGGAGAGCGCAGGAAGGACGATTCACGCCTGTCAAGTCGAGTCTCAAGCGCTCTAATTCCAAGGCAAACCTCGATGCCACGCCGATATCTCAGAGCTCCGGCATCAGGCCGTCTCTTTCCAGGAAGCGTCTTGTCGAGATACCCAATCAGCGACCCAAGCCAAGCTTGAAGCGCTCTTCATCTGTTGCAAATTTGGACTACGCTCCGCATCAGGCTGTGGCCAAGGCGCCGGAAACCATTGCAGCACTTGGCAGATCTCTTCCTGTTGCAAAGGATGGGCATCAGTCTGCCGTCAAGCGACTTAAGCAGCGCCAAGACGACGACACGTCCACCGCTCGCCCGGTGTCTCGAGGCGACGATTCGGCATCTTTTCCCAGATCGCGGTCGGGACTGGCGCGTCTCATGAGCCCTACGAAGTCTTCAATTGCACATGTCGCAGGCTCGGGAAAGCCTACCATGTCCTTGGTCCCATCGCCATCGAAGACGAGCGTACCCGGCCTGACCAAGTCCGCCACCACGACCAGCCTTGGCTCCGCGGCAAAGACGGCCGACTTGAAGCGCCGCATCATCAGCCCTGGTCGCTTCCAGAGAGTCAAGTCGATTCTTCGCGGACACAAGATCGACGCAGACGGCGCGAAGAGCGCCATACCCCAGCCCGCTTCTCAGGTTTCGCTGACCCCAGCACCGCCGCGCACCGACAAGGAGTTGCCGCCGATCCCTCTGACAACTCCGCGCCGCAAATTGACCAAGCGAGTGGCCTTTACGCCCGAGACCACCAAGGCGGCGATGTCTCAGAACTCGCCCTCGCCCAAGAAGCCGGGTAATTCTAGCGTCAGGGCTCCTCTGCAGACAATCGATGCTCAGTATCCGGGGCTCGATGAAGTCCTGGCGCAGTCCAAGTCGAACGATAATCTGTACCCAGACCTTTCGCCCTTGAAGCGCCTCATCAATCCGCGCACTCAGCATGGCAAGGCACGCATCGCATCCTCGCCTGGAACCTTCACATTCCGCAGCGATCATACAATCAAGTTCGAAGACGCCTCGGCAAAGGGCTTTGGCGCCTACCCGGGCCAATCGAGTCTGCGTCATGTTCGTGGCTCCATCATGCCTGCAGCACACATGCCGGGCAGCTTCCCTGCTCCTCCATCTCCCAGCTCGCACCCCAACAAGGAGAACGCGGCGCCATCGCTAGCTGGAATGCTATCTGGGACAGCCCACGGGATGCCCAACAAGAAGCGACACCGTGCCAGCTCGGACGAGGAAGATGCAGAGAATGAGGCAGCGGAGCGTGCGATGAAGAAGCGCAAGGACGAGCATGTGCCTGAGGGCCAAGCATTGCTGGCTCCCCGTCTCGTGGGAACCGCTCCTGCTAGCAGCGTAAAGAAGAACCGCTTCGGTCGATCGCCGGTCAAGACTCCTGGCCGGACTCCTGGTCGAACCCCCGGTCGGGCTCCCGTGTCCGCAAGCCCGAGCAAGAAGGGGCCTGTGTTGAGCATGAGCCGCCTAAACATGCTTGCTCGCCCGAAGAATCGAGGCCAAACCACTGATGGGTGGATGGCGTGAATTTGCGTCGTTGCCTGCTGCCGAATGTACATGATGGTGCATTTTCCCGTCTAGGGGTTGATCTCAGGCAGATGGCATAGCGTATATCTGGAGAGGCTAGGGACGGGATGTGACTTACCTTTATGACTGGCGTTGGATGATGTGGCTTGACTGCACACCAGGATACTGTGTATACTGGGCTGATTCTGTTTGACTCTGGCTCCCGCTTTGCTTTGAGCAGGCTGGCTGCCCGATTTGGTGTTTACGGGCAAGGAAAAATGGCGTTGAGCAACGAGGCATCGGTTGCGAATGGGCTTTGTCAAAATCTTGAAGTTGTATTACCTTGTAGTATTTGGCTGAATATGAACCAACTGTGTTCCTTCCCAAGGCCATGTTCCGGTCGATGTGCTCTTTCCTTCGCCTCTTGACTCCTGGAGTCTGCTATCTGCCTCGAGTCGGTTCTGCCAGGCATGGCTCTGCCTCTGACACCTGCACCACGCGAGCGACGACCAGGACTATACGCTATCCTTTGACATTAACCATAAAATACATCTACTAACGCTTATTCGTTATTGCGATTTCCTTTACTAGAAACTGCGGCAGAGGCGAATTTAAGCCCCTTTTGAACACGCATCGCCACTCCTTTGCCATTGTCAGCAAAAGACGGCCCGCGAACTCCTTCTCTGTCATCGGGTCTCACGGTTCCACGACATGAAAACGTCCAAAGACGCCAACGTATTCACCTGTACGTTCTGCTACAACATCTCCGCCGGCCCGCCGCACGTCCTCGGGCGATCTGCCCGCCTCGCCTGCGTGGCATGCTACTCAGCGCTTCTCGACCTCTCGATCTGCTGGGTATGTAGCGAGATGATATTCCGGGGCGACGAGTGCGTGAGCTTCGGGTGGTGCTTCTGGCACAGGGCGTGCTACGGCTGCCTGCTCTGCGGGAGCCGGAGGATATGCGCCGGAGTGCCGGTCCGGGCTCTGTTCGAGGACGTGGTGGGACCGGGTGAGGGAGGTACGAGGGGGAGGGAAGTGACGTTGCCGCCTCTGTGTGCCATGTGCATGATCGAGGTGGAGATTGACGGGCTGAGTGAGGAGGCGGTTGTGCAGAAGGGGCTGAGGAGGACTGAGGTCGTGGACGGAGGAGTGACGAAGAAACGATGGGCGTTGAAGGACGGCCAGCGGACAAGGCTGAAACACGCAGGACGAAGCACAGGGGTGAGATCCCAGCCTTCCCGAGCGTGGAGATGCGCTGACAAGAGGATGGAATCGACCGCAGGACCCTCTTCCAGAGACGGGAGGCGACGGCACAGCAGGTGACGCATTCAACTCAGACAGCCCATCGATGTACACCATATGGGTGGACATGAACGATCCTATAAACGGCTTCTCATTCAAGCCGAGTCCTCTAAAACCCGTCCCTCTATTCATGCAGCCACGAGCCGTCGAGCCTCTCGCATACCTACGATATCAGCCTTCTCACAACAACGACGTCTTGGGCACACACACTGTCCGACACTCTCGCCTCTTGAGCCCAGTGCTTCCAAAGCGCGGGGAGCTAGCCCTCATGTTGCCGGGGGTTGGCCGGCGAGGGCTTCATCGTGATACGGACCCTGTCATTCGGAAGCGGAGGTCGAGGTCCTCGACTGTCAAGGAAGAGCCGTTGAGGAAGCCCTCGTCGAGATTGAAGGCGTCGAACCGACACTCGGAACCAGCATCTCCAGCTTCCCTAACAGCCAGGGACACTGAGCGGTCGGCGAGAAGAAACCTTCGGGGCTCATCAGAGTGGTACCTGGACGGACGGGAGCGGAGAGAAGGTCGAGTGGCTGGGCGGCCGGCCCATACGCTGTCGAGTGACGGAGCCTCGGATCACATCGATTACACCTACGTAGGATGAGACAAACCCTAGCACTTCGAATGCCATCGCTAGAGCTGCGAGAATTCACAAGTATAAAGGAGTATCCAATTCCGGCTTCCACCTTGCCCAGACATTAGCAGTTGGTACCTGGACTGTATCGGCTAATTCACGGCCAGGCAACTTGAATGCACAACCAGCCGTCTCGGGAACATTCGAGTATCGGTTGTGAGACAGTGTGGGTTTGCATTGGTCTGATCGGCGGAGAGCTGTGACGTGCAAAAGCAATCATAAACGCAGCAGCGTGTTTGTCCCGTATCCAACTACGAGTACCTACGCAATGGGCAACGTCGCGGTAGGTACCTAGGTAGTAGTCGGCCACCACTACTTCGTGCTAATGACGGCACTTAGCCCTAGTTATGGCGAGCTCGTCTGGGTACTTTGCAGGCCACGGCGTGTGTTGTCGGAGCGCAAGCCATCGGAAAACACCGCTGGGAGCTGTACTTGCTCTACAAGAAATGATGGCGCATGGGCAACCGAGCACTGCGAGACATATAGGCCTCATGTGCACATATTCAGCATCGTGCAGAAGCAAGCTGCGTGCGGCGAGCTCGTTGCCGTGTTGGGACGTGCCTCTTGGCACAGGCTGACTGGGGGCGGGGCTGGTCTGCTGTTAGGGCCGACTATGCGCCGCTCACCCGCCGGCCTAACAGGACGCCATTGGAGCCCTAACAATTTCACCACAAAAAATTCCGGAATTAAGCGAGAGCGGACCCGTGGGAGGCGCTAGCTGCCTGCGTACGGGCGTGCGTGTGTGGCCAGCACCAGCAGCCCAGAAGCAGCCAGAAGCCTTGTGCCAGTGACCCCAGCCCAGCCCGGCTCAGCGATCGTGCATTTTCTCTCTCACTGCATCACCACACCAGTCCCAGCTCTGCTGCCACTGAAGGAAGACCAGCTGGTGCCCACACCCCTTCCAGACCTACGCGCTTTTCACCCTCCCAGAGGTCATGCGATCTTAGCACCGCTCCCTTGCCACCACAAGTAGCAACCCGACCGCCGCCATTGAACTGAAACGGTAACCGGCGACGAGCCCGACGACCAAGATGTCCAACGTCGCGTCCCAGGTACGATGATGCCCTGTCCCCCCCGTTTCTTCCTCGCCTTTGATGCCGCCGGCGAGCAGCTCCCGTCGCTGCGCCGCTGCTGGCTGCGGCGGAGCTGCCGCTGCCGCGTCAATCAATGCCTTCATCGCCGCACCCAGCTGGACCGTTGACGCTGACTCGCTCGATAGAACCGTTTTGCCTACCTCGGTACAGTCCTTCCCTCGCCCCCCTGATCCCGCGACGTGGACTTGCGTGGACCTCGGTCGAACAGCTCAATCCTCCCCATCCGCGAGACCAATTGGCCGGCAAAAGCTGACCGTGTATGTGCGACGCAGGCAACGACAGCGACGGTGAGGAGAAGCCCACCGTCCCCGTCAAGACCGTCGACAAGGCCGTCAGCCGCACGACCAAGCGCAACGTCGAGCCCCAGGCGCCTGCTGCTCCCGCCGCCCGAGGCTCTGGCGGAAGCCGCCGCGGCGGTGCCCGTGGAAGCGAGGGTGGTGAGTCTTTCCCCGAGACCGACTCGTCGTTGTTAGTTTCAATCGTGCTGATGTATGTTTCTGCCTGCAGCTTTCCGTGACCGTGCCGCCGGCAGCGATCGCAACCAGGGCCGGTCTACTGAGGAGGCTCCCCGAGACGGCCCTCGCGGTGGCTACGGTGCTCGCGTCCGTGGTGGTAAGTCAAGCCGCGTCATCATAAATGCCTCGCATCCACGTGTCCCGTGGCGACGCGAGGCTGCCCGACAAGCGCTCGATGCTAACGGATCGATAGGCCGTGGCTCCCGCCGTCCCCGTGAGCACGATGACCGACACCCCTCTAGGGCAGGCGGCCATGGGTACGGAATCCAATGCCAGCCCCCATCTTTCACTGTGACGTAGCTGACAGCAACCTGTAGTGGCTCCGACAAGCAGGCTGCCCAGTCCTGGGGCGCCGCCGAGGGCGATGCTGAGCTGAAGGACGAGCAGGCTGGCGATGCCATTGCCCAGACTGAGAAGAAGGACGCCCTTGCCGAGGACGGTGCTCCCGAGGAGCCCGCCGAGCCCGAGGACAAGAGCGTCTCTTACACCGACTACCTTGCCCAGCAGGCCGAGAAGAAGGCCGCGCTCGAGGCCGACTTCAAGGTCCGCGAGGCCAACGAGGGTAGCAAGCTCGACAAGAAGTGGGCCAACGCCAAGACCCTCGAGAAGGAGGAGGAGGACTTCATCGCCAGCTCGGGCGGCAAGGCCAAGCGCGAGCGCGAGCGCAAGACCAAGCAGACCATTGACTTCGACCCCCGCTTCGTCGAGCCGGAGCGCACCCGTGGCGGTGCCCGTGGCGGCCGAGGTGGTGCCCGCGGTGGACGCGGTGGCGAGCGCGGTGGCGAGCGCGGCGGCGACCGTGGCCGTGGAGGCAGCTTCCGAGGTGCGCCTCGTGGCGGCGCTCCCCAGGGCGGCGCTCCCCGTGGCGGCCGTGGCAACGCTGCTGCTCCCATCAACACTAAGGATGAGTCTGCCTTCCCCAGCCTCGGCGGCAAATAAGCGCGTCGCGCAGCGAAATGGCCCCATCCCACGAGCCGCGAACACGTATACGCTGTGGCCGTGCCATGTGGGTTGAGGACGCCAGATGCCAGACCCTCACTCGCGAGAGTGTAGGGAACACTACTACCCCTTGTGTTTGATAGTCGAAAAAAGTTGACCATTGGTATTTTGCGGTTGATCGTTCTGCCACGGCGGCGGACGGATGGACGGACGGAAGCTCATTTCAATGGATCAAAGTTGCTGCTACCTGTGTGCCTGCCTGTTTCAGCTTACGAGTTGGTAGAACTGTGGGTTCCGTATAAATATCAATTCTTTCCTGATGCTACTTTGCGTAGTCTGGCCTGACGTGACTGCTCGCGCTATACGCTGGCAAGGCTGGACTGGACCAAACGGTGATTGTGACGGCGAGGGGTAACATATGACAGAGACTAGGCTGCCGTGGCTGGAAGCGGCGGATCCCAAAGTTGCAATGGTTCATCGTTTGGTGACTCATCAACCAGACTTGATGCATGGCCGCTTGAGTGTTCATTTTACTTTATTTCCGCTCAGCTTTCCTTCTCTTGTCCCATCCCTGGGCGTCTTTCCAACCAGTCCCTGTTATAGGGTCCCCAGGTTATGCTCCCTCTTGAATATCTCTGACCCCTCGCCCAGATTACTTGAGAAGGGCAGCCAGCTGCTTGACCACCTCGTCGCCCACCTCCCTGGTGCTTGCGTTGCCGCCAATGTCCTTGGTCCGCAGGCCGCCGTCGATGGCGGCCTCGACGGCATCCTCGACGGCCTTGGCCTCGTCGGGGAGGTTGAGCGAGTAGCGGAGCATCATGGCGGCGGAGAGGATGGTGCCGATGGGGTTGACGATGCCCTGGCCGGAGATGTCGGGGGCGGAGCCTGCACCTCTCGTAAGTATGTGCCGATCACGTCATGACTTCTGGGGCAGTGCATGAGAGGAAACCTACCGTGTATGGGCTCGTAGATGCCGTTGCACTTGCTCTTGCCATCGGGGATGCCGCTCAGGCTGGCGCTGGGCAAGAGGCCGATGCTGCCGGGGATGACGCTGGCCTCGTCGCTGATGATGTCGCCAAACAGGTTGCTCGTCACGACGACGCCGTGGGCGGAGGAGGCTCTGGAAGAGCCTGTGATGTGACAAGTCAAGCTTGCTTCATGTCGATTCGCTCGTCATCAGCGGCACCCAAACGGATCAATTATAATAATGACATCTAGTTGATACAACTCCTATACAAGATGTATTAGGGTATCGTTTATACGCGCATTCGCCCCAATGCCCGTCGTGGCAGAGAGCCGGTGTTATCTTTCTTTTCCCATATGCAACATCAAGTGTACACAAAGCGTCCCCCAAACCATGTCGCTATGCCATCACCTAAATGACCTGAAAGACTTGTTCGCCAGTGGTGACACCATCCCGCCAATCCCCAAGGCATTTTCTCGAGACCTCCTCCCGGTCATATTGGCCGTGTTCGCACAGAATCCGCAGATGTACACGCTCGGCATAGAGCGTCTTGTAATATTTATGCACTTGCCGTGAAGCCACATCTCGCACGACTCACTGAATCGGTGTTAGTTACGCACCCGTTAGACCACACCTCCTGGCCGGGAAACGCCTGGGAACGTACCACTGAAGCATAAAGCCGTCTCCCTCATCCGCCGAGGTTTTATCACAAACGCATCGAACGCCATGGACATCCGACCCGTAGCTCGACTCCGTAAGGCTTGTCGGCGAGATGATGCCGCCAGAAAAGTGTCTCCCAATGTTAGTTAAGACATGCCGCTGCGATCGCGCGCTTCCCACTTGGTTTGACCACTTCTGTCGATCCTCTACTACCTTGCGCAGCTCGCTAGTTGCGTCCCCACCCTTGTTCTGCCGTTCGTTGACAATCGTCTCGGCTTCGCTCTCGGCATCGTTGGCTGAATTACTGGCGCTCCTGTCACTGATACTCCGTCGGGAGGAATGGAAGATGGACCCCACGGGCTTGCGAGGATCCGGAAGCGCGAATGAGGCATTGAATGAGTTATTACGGCTGGGAATGATTATCGGCTCGTCGTCTGTTGAAGAGTCGTCGTCAGATGAGTCCCAGCCGCGGCTTGCAGAAACATCTCGAGAACTTCTGTTGCGGAGGAGGTCTTTGTGTGAGCCAGACCCTTCGCCAACGATGGTCGTCTCAGCCCTGGCTCGCCCTTGGGCATCGATGGTAAACCGTACCGAGGTTCGCGGTCGATATTGAGGAGACGTCTCAGGGATAGACGCTAGACTGGATAATCGAGGCATCGTCTTGGAGGGCGAGATCCTCCCTGACGATCGACCACTTGTTCTACCGGCCAAGTTGCTAGGTCCATTGTTTACTTGCGGTGCTGGCCGAGCGGCTGGGGCCAAAGTCGGAAGTGCACCTCGCCCGAGTGCCCTTTTGCCACGGTTCTCGCTGTAGCTCCGCCCGAGCCCGGGGCGGGCTGAAGATTTGATAGGAGAGCTGGCAAGGGCCCGGTCTGGCAGCTTGCTGTTCCCCGTACCCCCGACGCTGCCCGGCTTGCGTACTTGTCCCCCGGGCTGGCTCTTACCGGACTCTGCAATAGCTTCCTCGGCGGACCCGGATTGGGCCATCGCGTTAAAGTCCGAGTCCATTGCCGAAGTCTGGGGGCGGCTGAACAGCAGGCCCGGATCGACACCATCCCCCGGAAGGATTATGCCGAAAGGATCGTCCAGAGAAGTCGGGTGCGTGGCTGGGACCGCAGAGCCACTTGGGCCAGTTGCTGCAACTCCAGAGGCTGGTGGCTTCGGGGCCAAGGCCCTTTCACGCCTCACCGGCTGGATATTTTCTTGATTCGACGAAGGGGGCGGGACGTTGGCATCCTGGAACAGTTGGATGTCGGCATTCCAGTCAAAGGACCCTGTGTGGCGGTGTGACGACGGAGAGGGAGGCTGGAAGATATGTGATCCGGCGATGTTAAAGTCCAGGTCCATGTTCATGTGCATCGAGGGGTCCCAGAAATTAGCCGGCGCAGTAGCCGGGGCGGACATGGGGTAGCCGAAGATGTCGCCCGGGTTGCCCATGAGGGCGCCAGTCATGTCGTGCTGTGTCGGATCAGTGAAGTCCGGCTGACCGAACGTCTGATCATTTTGCATCTTGAGCTTGGGGGCGAGCTTTCGCTCTCCCTTGCGAGCCGTCGGTGGTGGCGATATCACCTGGGATGGCTCCGGCTGCTCGGCGATGGTCTCCCTCCGAGCCTTCTTGGACAACCGACTTCTCGCGAAGGTGGGACTCAACGGGATATCAGACTCGGCAGAAAAGCCTTTGGAGACCGTCGAGGTATCTGATGACGAAGGCAGGCGCCGAGAAGGGTCGACGGGAGGCAGAGGTAGGCTCGGATTAGGCGAGAGGTGGTTTACATGCGCGGCGATCTCGACGGCAAGCCCCTCGGCAGACAGCAGCCGCTTGTGACCGCCCGAAGAGCTCGCCGGCGTCGCGGGGACGAAGTCGGAGAAGGGGCCGTGGGTGCCTCTGAGGTTCCCGGGCGTCGAGTTGAAGACGGAGTACTCTTCGGCGAATCGCGGCGTCAAGCCCCCGGCCTCGGTGAAGGAACCCTGGTACTGCTTGGGGGTCTCGAAGACCGGGCTGGGAAAAGCGGCGGAAGCTCGAGTTTGCTTGGGAGTGAACGGCTGGGCTTTTGGATCTCCAAAGCTGTTGGATGGGAAACCTGGTTAGCTAAGAGGTGAAACGCGGAGCATGGGGGGAAGGGGGGCGAGGTAGCCTTGCCTGGAAGCTAGATGATCCTCGTTCATAGCAGCGCTGTGGATTGCAGTTGGTTACGGCCCAAGCACGTTCATCCCAGGTGACAAGCTCCGAACTCGGGCTGCTGTGCACTGCGTGCGTATATATCCAATCACGGTTGCTCACGGTGGCAGGGACATGTGCTCGGGAACCGGGAGGTAAACCAGATAGCACCAACCAGACAGACAGACGAACGGACGACGGAGTGACGATGGAGAGCAGCGTGCGGCCGGCCGGGGGGGAGTTGACGTTCAAGATGTGTAGATTCGACGAGGTAGAAGCAGAGGTAGATGTTCGTGGCACGTAACCCAGAATTCGTTGACAATCATAACAAGAACAAGGAGATCGTTAAGGTCTAAAGGAGCTGAAGGGACACAAATGAGGTCAGCTCTGCAATTACCTTAGTGCCATGGCGGGATGAGGTAGTTGGGCCCCAGGGCAGAGAGGGCCAGGCAAGGGAGAGACTCACTCGAACCACAAAAACCGGGGGTGCAGAGCAGCTGCAGAAGGGAGAGAACGGCTCTTGGTCCCGGATCTCGCTCGTGCAGGCCCCAGGAGACGGCCAAGGGGGCGCAAATGTGTGGCCACGGCGAAGGAGGATTAAAGAAGAAGAAGAGAGGGGGGAGATGGAGGGCGGGACGTGATGGGATGGCACGAGAGGAGGAGAGGAGGAGTGGCTAGCACAAGACGGCACCAGGCACAGCAGGTTGGTAGGTACCGCAGCGTGCACCACAGGTGGTGATGATGCTGTTCTGTCGTTCTAGGCAGAAGGCGGCCTGGGCTGGCAAGCTGGCTTCGGTCGGTAAATTTTTCTGGCGGCATGGGAGCCAGTCAACCGGCTGTGGTGGGCCTGGCAGGGGTCGAGCGCCTGAGCTCTGGGAGATGGACAGGTGAAGGGGAGATGCTGTGACGATCAGCCGGCGCCTTCAGCCCAGCAGAGCTGCGTGGCTGCGTGGCGGACGCTGGACCTGGCGCTGTGGATATCGGCGCCCGGATGTGGCCACTGCCTTTGTGGTAACCCCGCGACGCCCCGTTCCTCGTTCCTGGGGATCCGGTCGTTAAACGGAACAAACAAGAGTCACATCGATCATCGGTCTCTCCACCGCTGCATATTTCCTCGCGAAACTCTGTCTTGTCTGCGTTGGCCCGCGCCCGGTTGTGCGAATTCCGAGGGCGAGACAGGCGCGGGCACATGGCAGAGCTGCTCGCAGCAGGGAGGATGCGGCTCTGTGCCAGCCATCAGCGCCAGGCGTGGCTTTACCGCGACTTTACCCCGACTTTAGCCCTTCCTCGCTTGGCCACCTCTGCCGTGTGCTGCTATTCTCGTGTTAGTGGCTCTGCACAGGACCTGCAGCCTGACGGGAGGCCAGGCAAGGGCGAACAACGCCGGGTCCTGCGACTTGGCAGGGACAACCGACGCCTCCTGTAAATGCGCCAAGCGGCAACACCACAGGACACCTCACCGCACGGCGCCTCGGTCCTCCAACCATCGAACCCAACCTTGCCAGCCTGCCAGCTTGCCGACTTGCCCAAACCGCCATGACATGACACGATGGCTGCAGCGCTTGTCCCGGCGCTTAGTTGACGCGGTAAGCCGGCCCTCTACGAGTATCGTCGAGTCTTATCGTCGAGTCCAATCCGGGGACCCGATCGTGCCCTCCGACTCTTCCCCGCTGCCTCTGCTCACTCAAGCAGACAACTCTCCCCATGCCTGGCAGAGAGGGGACAGGTCCAACGTTCCAAGGCCAAGCCGTCCCTGGAGGCCGCGGCACCGAAGGGAGGGACAAGAGCTCGAGACATTCGTTGGGGCTGTCTCGTCGCCAGCGCCGGGCCCGTCCCGCAGCAGAGACAGAGGAGATGAGGAGCATAGGCGCCGGACGGTGCACACATGCGTTTCGTCAGCCATATCGAGTCCCGGTTATCCAAGGTGAGATCAATTTACAAAAACTCCATACTGCCGGCTCAACAGGAAACCAAAACAACAGTGTCCGAGTGGATTCAAGGCCCGGGAAGCTCTTGGAAAATGCGATGCCTCCCTTTAACACTGACGGTAGACTTTACGCCATCGTTCTAGCGCCTCGAGGTTGGGCTCGATTCCAGGCCCACAGAGCCGGACCACGGACGCACAAGTGTTTGCTGTGGTGCAACGGACCAGCTCCCCATCTTCCTCGTGCGCCATGTTGTTTCCAGCGACATGGCAATGGCGTACGAGTTAGTGGCTCTCCTCTCACACCAGCCGCCAACAACTGGTTGTTTCAAGGGCCAACTGCAGCCGCTGGCCTCGAGCGGGCCGCTTTTCGGGACGGCGTTTACCCAAACGAGAACCCGTCTTGTTTGGCCAGACAACGAGATAAACATTGCAGCCGCAGATGCTGCAGGTTCCCGGCTGGCAGCGACACATCGACGGTGCCCGGCAAGAACTTGGGCAGATCTCGATCAATCAACCAACCCCCGGACTACATAGATGCGCACTACTGCTCGATCAAGAAGAGAAAGGCTCGAATTACCCATGCAGTCGTCGGACAGTCCGGGCTGTGACTTGAGGTTTGCCCATACTGGCGCCACTCGATGGGATACGAATTCGACTGGCGTTTGGTCTCTGTGAGCGTTGGGCAAGAAACGCGGCTTGCTAGTCTTGCCTTGGATGCGGAAGAGTCCTTCCCTCTGCTGTCCATTCGGCCTGTCCTCACGCCATTGTTCCGAGCCCGCCAGGACGCCTCAGACAAGCCGCCCTCGCCCCCCAGGCGCATTGTGCCAGGTGAGCAAGATCTTACTGCCTTCTGGATGCCCATGACAGCATAGGCTGGATTGAGCTCCGGCCATACTTCCAGAGGCGCCTTTTGGCGCAGACATGCATAACGATCGGTATCAATAGGACAAATTAATGACTTCGCACGGGAAACTGCAGGGCTGATTCCACAAGCAAGCCGTCGCTCGCAATTCATATCCGTTCCTGGATTTGTTGGGAGCGGCAACAACCGGCGAGGCACCAGCAGCCACACTGTATCCGTACTATCTTAACCTTGTCACCCCTTGCGCGACTGCTTTCTCGGGGATACACCATGACAACTAGCAAACCCAAACGTCGTTTCTTCTCGGGTCCGATGAACCTCAGCGGTGGAGCGGCGAACTGGAGGATGAGACGTCCGGCTGCCCGACTCCGAATCGCATCTCCAAATACAGCATAGTCTCGTCGTCTGCGCCGAGCTGAGTGGAGGGGCTAATGCCTGTCCGTTGCGTCTGATGTGCATCTCACCATCAAGCTACCAACACGCCCCAGATGGCGCTCATTAGAGGATCCGACAACAACGGGACTAACGGTCTTTCTGGCGTCCATACCACCAAGTGGTGAACGACTCGCGTCATCAACTCGGGAATGAAGCTCGGTTTGGAAGCCCCGTTGCTGGTACAATCCCACGCCCGAGTATCTTCGGTGCCATTTCTCAGCTTCTGTCTCCCAATCTCTCTGGAAGCTCGCAGACTCTGAAACGAGAGCAAAAATGCGTCCAGCTTTTGTGTCGCAGAGGCAGGACGTTTCGGACCATTGACTGGTGGACCATTGACTGGTGGACATTGAGAGAATCCCTCGAGTGTTGGAACACACGTGCCTCGCTGCACAGTGATTGGTGCCTACTAGTCCGTAGTGGCTAGCCAGTTGGACAGGGGTTCGGCTTAGAGTGCTTGCATGATCCGAGTTTGAGACTTGAGCCAGCACTCGATGATTCGTCGTCGTGGTCCAATACCCAGCTGTGGTGGTTGTGAGGCGCATCTTATTACTTGCGCCTCTATAGCACAAAAGCTCCTTTGGGGGACGATATCGGCGTCCACGGGTGAGCACGGAGCAAATCTCATCGTCTCTTATCTGTTATGCTGACCATTCCAGGTTGGGCTCCCATGTTCTACATTAACAGAGCGGTCTTATAACCCTCGGCTGACTTCCAGGTCAAGCACAGCTGAACCACTAAAGTCCTCACAGCCGGACTCGTTGGTATCCTCAACGATGGTTAGCACCTCCAGCGCCCTTCCGCCGTGGTCCTTGAGCCTCAGATCACGTAACCGCGGCGCATAAACCGCCCCGTCCTTCTCCTACACGCCGCGCAAACTTCCCCGCCAGGATATCCCCCGCTCCATCGAGAGGACCCCTCCAAGGCTTGTTGTGCCCCCCTCCATTCATCTGCGAGTACGGAGTACTGTACGGAGTACACACACGCTTTATTCCCACAGACCTGCCGTACTCGGACAGGGTCCGCATGAACAAGGGCACCAGAGAAGTGTGTGCGTAATCTTCTGGTGTCCTTCCGTTCGGCGTCTTTTATTTTTAAGCTTTCGATCCCAGATGGGTGATATGGGCTCACTCGCTGCCCCTGGTCCACCTGGGCTGTGTCGAAGATCAGGCGAGATGAGGACGATTGCCGAGGCTGCCGTCCACGGGGCGGTGCTCCGCTGATTTATCGCAATGGGGGGGAGGGACTACTTTGTAGATCAGGGGCCCTGGAGGGTGAGGTGTCGTCGAGTGGTGTGCTTGTATCCCTGGACCGCTCGGTTGAGCGTCTGGACTGTTGGCTGGGCTGGTTGGTTGGTCTATTGGTGACGAAGGTGGGATTGCATCCGAAGTCCCTGCCTGCTTCGCCCCTTTGGCCTCATCCCGAGTCCAGACGGCGCATGCACCTCCCGGACTGAGCTATAGAAACACTCGTAAAAAAAAAGCAATGTTCAGTCTGAAAAGGCACAAAATGTCATTCGCTCCGTGACCGTCTATCTACCTAATGCTACCCTGTTCCTCCTCGCCGGCGCTGCCATGCGAACTTCAAACAACTCCGGCCCATCGAGCCCGCTATATACCCATCAAGACGACGGAAGACGTTGCCCGCCCAACACATTCGATACGTTGAAACGAGACAATCTGGCACCTCTCCCAAGACCCAGTCCCGGGGGTCTCCGTGGCACCCGCCTCTCCCTGCCTTTTGTGACCAAAACAGCTGTACAGAAGAAGAAAAGTAGAGACAGCCACATAGACAGGGGAAACAGAGGGCCACCCAGCTGCATCACGGCACCGTGAGACCAAAAGGTCCATTCCGTTCCATCCCTTTTCCTTTCCATACCCCAATGTCCGGCAAAACAAAAAAA
>JALHBX010000166.1:0-12344 GCA_024340025.1 Tolypocladium tundrense
ACACAAGGGCACAAGGAGCACAAGCAACGCATGCATCAATTGATCAGGAATTGGAATTCAACCGCTATATTTGCCCTATGAATTGGAACCGCATAACGCGACAACATCAGCTACAATACTTTCACCGCACACCCCAGCCCGATGCAGGAACCAAACGTCGACGGTCGATGCTACTGATCTTATCCAACGATGCTACATATCGTGCCAAGCATTATGAGGAGCTCCTTGAGCAAACATACGGAAGCGAGACGATGCTGACGGATTCATTGCATGCAAGAACATTCGGCGCAAAAATGACCTTCCGTGGCCACAACATCGGATCCGTCAACGTTTCTGTTCACCAATTATAACGGTGTAAGTGATGAAGCTACTCGACATGATACAGTGGGGTAAGTATTCGTCAACAGATTTGTACCCGCACAACTAATTTTGGCGTGATTAGTACATTACCTACTTCGTACGAATGCTCCCATGCTGACCTAAGGGATATGTCGTTAAAGTATGGCCAGTGTAAGTGCTTGGAATTGTATTGATATTGCGAACAAGAAGCGGTTCAGCAGCGCCAATGTAGGTTCTGAGCTCCTGCAGTCTCTTCATCCACGTCCTAAGTGTACAGTTACTTCAAGCCTAAGCATATCGATAGTGTTGGGGTGCTTCAAGGCGCTGGCATCCTCCAGGAAAATCCCGTGACATTCGCAATTTCAGAATCTCGAGCTCTTTATCCAGGGATGTCTGAGCCGCAGTACGTGGTAAATGTGGGAGCCGGTTCCTCACGCAGTCTTGAGCATAGATCGGCTCTTTAAATTGCATGCTTTAATATACTACTTAAAAATAATACAGGTAGGGGACGTAGGACCATAGGTCAGGTAGAAGAGAAGTAAAGATATAAGATCTGTGAAAGAGGATGGGGACCCTTATATCCTAGTTCAAAGCCGCAGATGCAGATGGTGAAACGCGGCGGGAGTTGGTCGTCGCTGTACCCTCGACCATCTGGATGGGCACGACGCCGCCAAAGGGACCAGCGCCGGACGGGTTCTGGCAGCGAACCAGGCAGATGTTCTTCTGGCCGGCGACGGTGCCGGTGCACTTCGTGAAGCGGGGGATGGCCACGGTGAGCTGGTGGCCCATCTTCTGGCCGTTGGCATTGTTGCCGAACACGTCGCCGTCGACGTTCAGGGTCTCCTGGAGAGACATCCACGACTTGGCGGTGCCGTCGGAGTTGATCCTACAGCTGTAGGGGCCAGCGCCGTCGGTGTTGACCTGGTGGATGACCATGTAGAGCTCGCCGCCCTTGGTGACCTGGGGGAGCTTGTCGCCAGTGTCGGCCATGATGTTGGTCGTGCCCGATTCGAGGCTGTTTTCGCCGCCTCCAAGGGTCCGGCCGATGGTGTCGGCCGACTTGCCCTGGAAGATGGTGGTATCCTGCTGGAAGGGCTTCACGTCAACGCCGTTGCGGGGCGTGGTGGTGACAACGCCGAGGCCGGAGCCGGTGCCGCCAGCATCGCCGGTAGCGTAAATGATAGCGGCGTGGCCAGCCACGAGCCGGGCGGCCACGAGAACCGACGTGGCGAGGATAGACTTGAGAGACATGGTCTGTAGAGTACTGGTGATATATAAGAGATGCTGTCAAAGCCTCTCTGTAAGGAACGTAGTGAAGGAATTAGAAGTCGAGAATTCTTAGAGAAGAGAAGGCGTAAAGTAAAGAGAGTGTAGCAGCTGTTGTGATGAGGCTGGTGGTGAGGGAAAAGTCAAGAACGGCGGACGAAGCTATCGCTTTATACTCGAGCCATCCTGAACAGACTCTACTCCCCCTTTCGTAGGCTCGCCAGTAATTTAGTGAGTTTAACGAAACAGTCTAACGACTCCGAACCTATGCTCGGTCCCGCGCCGCATATCCGGCCATAGACGTTATAGTACCGCGTCGAAGGTCCCGGACCGCGCCACTAGAGAATAAAGCGATCGTGAGCCTCACGGGCCGACTCCCTACTACAGTGGGGGGCAATAAGTATTCGCCAAAGGCTTGTCACCCGCATAGCCAATTTTGGCGTGATTGGTACATCATCTGTGATGCATACAAATGGCACCGGACTGAAGCCACACAATCGCTAGAAGTTAGTCGAACCGTTGCGCATCCCCCGCATCAGCCCGCGGCGCGCACGAGCCCATAGCGTGGTCGGCCAGCGCTATAGTACCTGTGGTTTCAGGCGCCAATATCCTCGCGGCGGTGGACGGGAAATGGGGAGGGAGACGAGAAAGTGCACCGCATTGCGAGACGGAGCGCTATTGGTCGTCGGAGGCGGACACTAGGAATATCATGCCCGTGCTCGGATCCGAACCCCCCCATACCTGATACAACCTGCAACGCCCAACCACATCGTCCGGTTTTTGACGCTAGATGCCACGAACCTGTCGGGCTGGCTTCGCCTGACGAAATATCGAGAAAATACTCTGATGGCGTTCTAGAAATCAACTTCTTTACACGTCTCTTGAGCATTCTGGAGGATAAATTCTTTGCCCACTTCTCAGATCCTATATATCGTTGATCAAGGGTCGTAAGACTCGGGATGGGTACTGTAGAACGAGAAAAAGGTCATATTTGGCAGAAGATTGAGGTTTCCAGCTTGACATCATCGTCGACAGCCCTGAATCGAAGCTGAGCGACGCTAAAGCTGAGAAGTGGGTTGATGATGCTAGGAGGCGCGTTTGACTAATAGCAAGGCTCCATTCCCGTAAAAGCAAGGCTCATTTCTCCACGGCCCTGAACCGAAGCTTAACGATATTAAAGCTGAAAGCAAATTGGCGATGCTCGGGGGCGCGTTTGGTACAATGGGCACAATAGCAATGGTACAAGCTGGCAAGGGGTACGGGATGGCAGCTTGGACAGTACCCAGCAGTCGGTTAGAGTTCATCACCAGATCTGGCGTACAGGTGAGCACCTACCCCGCTCGAGCGCACGCGAGTCTGCACGAGGATTTTCCCTCCCGCAGAATCCAATTTCGAATTCCTAAATAACGAAGGGTAGACAGAACTGAATGCCAGGCTATCGAACTCTTCTACTTTGTTGGGGTGCCGGTGCAGACCCCAGATCAGAACACCAGAAAACACAAAAATTGCGGAGGACCGGCCAGGGGCCTGGAGGTGTGTCAGGCATAAATGAGGCGTCTGGGCCCACTAGAACAGATGATCATATTCTTCATCCGTTCATGAGCTTTGATGATGGCTGCTGCAGCATGGCGATCCTGGGTTCCCTCCCATTTACTAGAGTTGGCCGTTGTTGCCACGCGCCGTCTTTTGCTTTGACTTGTACGAAGCACGATGTGTGAGAAATCTGCTTGCGCAGGCACCACTTCGACTTACACCACTTGCAAGACTTCCACGACATACACCACTTACACGGGCGACACCACAACGGCTGGATGACTTGCACGCGCCCGCTGCACTCGGCCTTTGGTGTGTCCATTCTCCCTCAACAAACCACCTTCTTCATGATGGACAATGCAGAAAATAACGACAATACCTTCAGGAGTTGGCGAAGCAGCATCTGCCTCTGATGACCAGCGGTTTGAAAGCTCCATAGCTTTTGCGTGTGGATTAACAGAAGCAACCAGACACGGGAGCGGCTAAAACGGTATATCCTACAGGCTTGCGACGAAGGCGGCACCGAACAACTCTATACAAGGTCGCTGATTGATGGTGGCATCCGCTGGAATTTTGTATATTCCATGATTGCAAGAGCTTCAAAAGTCCGCCACGCTATTGATATGCTCCTTCTCAACCATAGCCACGTCGGTGCTGAAGCGCGTGACATCTCGCAGGATATCCCGACTCCATAGGATTGGATCGACCTGGAACACTTCCTCAATGTCTTACGCCTTTGAGGGATTGAAGGATGAAGACTGGTAAGAAGGGCCACATGGTCCGCTGTAGGAGGCTATCAAATCGCAGGATATGCGTTTCAAGAAGCTTCAGGAGGCTAGGAGATTCGCAGATGATCATCCTGATGTGGTCGGAATGATGGGCCAATAAGCGGTGGATCGTGCGATCCTTGGAAAAGGATCGCAATGTTCCCTAGGGAAACCAGTGATCCATCCCATGTACCTATACTCGCATGTCGTTGACTCCCTTGAATCCGTACCATCTGTCGGATAGACCGGTTGACGAGGCAGCCTCCTTGGGCAGCTACATTGCATTGCTGACTTGTATGTCTATATTCAAAGACGATGGCAAGTGGAATTGTTCCTTCGAAGAATGAAGCCTCGTTGGATTGATGACTCGACGTCCATAGGGGCTGTTGGGGGCTGCAATTGAAGTCTAACACCACTAGCACACACACAGCCAACGCTAGATAGGGGCAACAGCTTAGGGGTCACAGGGGGGACAGCTGCAAGAAGCATATAAGGAATCCCTTTTCCAGGCTCTTTGGCAGCTGGCAGACTTATAAAGATATACCAATTGATCACGCATTCAACGGGATTCGGGACTCGCGTTACGCGACAGTATCGGGACTTAGTCTTCGACTACTTTCCCCCCTCTGTTTTCCTCTGCCTCTGAGTTTTTGTCCGCGGCGGAGTCTCCATTTGCCTGGAGGTCTTCTTCGCCATCCCCGGGGTTCACTTCGTCGATGAATGCTTGATCTACGCCCATCTTTGTCGCAGTTTTTTGTAATTCTGCCATGCGTATTAATGAAAAGCACCCGCCAAAGTCTTCACTTACTCTTACAGGCGTCCTTTGCCTTCGCAATGCTGGGAGTGCACCATAGACCCCAAACACCTCTAGACAGCCAAACTGTCTTCCTCCAATGAGTCTACGTCGACCGTCAAAATCTCGGCATCTGAGTTCTTCGGGCACTGAATTACTCGTTCAATCTCTGGGTCTGCGGCCTTCCACTTGACTGGAATCTTCCTTCGGCTGATCAGTGGAGGAAGCTCCGATTGCGCTTTCTCGACGCTAGGGGTTAAGTTGAGTGAGCAACCGACCAGCAAGGCGATGGAGTGTGCGGAACGAGCGAAAAATTGCTGGCGATGTCGAATCCTTGCATAAATACGTAGAGCTAGGCTTACAAATGGGTACTGGAGCAAGGATGTTGAATAACGCCATAATCTTGACGAAGCCCGGTGGCAATTATCATGAATGAGCCGTTCAAGCTATCTCCGTGGCATTAAGACATCTGCGACGCTGCAGTGTTTGCAACACCGATCAGGCCAACACTAAATAGCTCATAATAGGCGACTATGAAATGTCTACTTGCTTTACGGAGTAGTAGACTTGGAACTGGTAGATAGCCTCTAAACTTCAGAGACTTCGCCGACCATGGCTCGTGGATCGAGCAATCATTTGTACAGATACAGATCCTTCCTCTTGCGATCGTGTAGAAGAGTGTAGTATACCTAGTGACGCAAGTGATCAGGGCTCAGTGGGATGGCATTGAGCACATCCGGATTAGGCTGTAGGGTAAACAGTACTCAATGGCAGCTGGTGGTCACTGCATGTCCTACGGGCCAGGTCGCAAGCTAATTATTCTAGAGCGAGATGTTTATCGAATTCAGCACGGCGGACATGAATATATTGCCAATTTGCTGACCTAATAAGCTAAGGACACGTGCCCGCGGTATGCGAGCCTGGTAGAGACTGCGCGGCCCTATACATAAACCTCTCGAAATATCCTCCCCTACCGAGATGATATTTATTCAGGAGTGGGGAAAGGGAGATCCAAGATAGCTCAGAACGATGCTGCTGCAATTAGTACGAGGAACGTCTGTCCATGTCACCGAGTCCATAGTAGTTTTTGTCCCGCCAGACAAGACGATCGATTTCATGTACATTACCAGGTTTTCCGCCGACACATAGGACCGTGGTGTGGAGCCCTGGGGAATAGTGATAGTCAAAGGCCTCATCTGCTGACTATTCGTAGTTCTTCCTTGCCCAAGCTGCCACTTACTGCCGCTGCCGCTGCTTACATAATTAGCGCGGGTACCCATGCGCGCGCCTACTCGTACTCGTACTGGGGCTGAACGTGTGGAGAGGATTACCTAAGCTGAATTTCGACTGAAGCTCGATCCAAGAGGCATTCTGTGCAGCACGTAATCCAACTTCATCTTGAGGTCTGAATCTTCGCCGCGCCGCACGTCGTATTGACGAACCCGCCGAATCGTCCTCCCATCTGTCGCTCCCCGTTCCCTGCAGCTCCCGCCCAGCATGGGGAAGAAGAAGCGCGGGCACCAGGACGTCGAGGACGTCCTCGCCCGTCCGTGGTGCTACTACTGTACGGCGCGCAGGCCACCCCAGCTCCAGGGACCTGACTTTGCTAACGTTTCATCGCAAGGCGAGCGAGACTTTGAGGACCTTAAGCTCCTCACCTCCCACCAGAAGGCGAAGCATTTCAAGTGCGACCGATGCGGCCGACGTCTGAACACCGCCGGAGGTACACACCCCCGACCCTGCAGCTCACGGAGCAGTCGAGGAACAAGTAGCTTACGCTGTTGCGCATCATCAAGGTCTCGCCGTGCACATGAACCAGGTCCACAAGGAGACCCTCCACCAAGTCGAGAATGCGCTCCCGAACCGTCAAGGGCTGGACGTGGAGATTTTTGGCATGGAAGGCGTCCCACACGACATGATCGAACAGCACCGCAATCGCATCATCCAGACCTTTTACCAGGCGCAGGAGGAGCGCCGGGTTGCTACTGGCAACCCGCTGCCCGGACAGACGCACCAGCACTCGAGAAAGAAGATCAAGTATGAGACCAAGGAAGAGCTCCTCGCGAGGCTGAGAGCGTGGCGCGCGATGCAGAAGTCTGAGCGAGAGGCGGTTGTGAATGGGACCGCGAATGGGGCCCAGGTGAATGCTGTTCCTGGGCAATACGTACGTGTTTGGGTGTGGCGCGGCCTTTTTTTCTCTTGCTCTTTTACTGACTGGTGTTGCAGGACGGCCAGTATCAGCAGCCACAGCAAGGCTATGAGCAGCCAGGCTTCCCCGGACAGCCCACGCACGCCCAGCCACCCTACGGATACCCCGCGAGCTCGCTGCCAGCGCGGCCTCCAGGCAGCCTGGGCCCTCCGCCTGGCCTGCCCCAGCGGCCGGAGGGTGTCCAGGGCACTGCGCCAGGCGACGACATCGACGAGATGATCCGCATGGCAGAGGCAGGCATCAAGCCCGCCCAGAAACCAGAGGACGGCGAGGACGGCGAGAAGAAGGCCAAGAAGGAGAAGAGGGGCAAGATGGTGTACGAAGACACCGAGATCAGCCCCGAGGAGAGGATGGCGGCGATGCCGCGGTACGCCTTTGTTCCGCAGGCCGTGGCTTGAGGTTCTGCGACCGAGGGGAGGCGACGAGAGGGTGAGAGCTTCGGCTAGTACCAGATACCATGCACGCACGCACGCACGAGGTAAAAGGGTCGTTTGGCAGGTCATATTTTGCTTTGCTTTTCAGGATTGGGCGTCTAGGCTGTGTGTATAGTATGAGGGTACAATGTGACGTGCTGGAAGATGCCTGGTGGCATCGTGGAGCCAAACTCCGGTGCATTGAGGACAGTCGTGTGAAGATGCGCGAGATGTGTGGTTGTGTACTCGTGCGCATCGGCAGAATATGAGCACTCCACATGTAGAGTCCAATTGTCTTCTCCATACTGCACACCGGCGATGATGCTGCAGCCACGACAGTCAATTAGCTGGCGTCGGCGACTGTAGGGTAGGCTGGTGCCCCAAGCCAACTGATGGCTCCCCTGGCAGGTGTGGATCTTATTCATCACCACAGCAACGGCCGTCCAGGGGTGGAATCAACAAACGAGAATGCACGTCACTCATGCGTGCGCAGCTGACAGCCTCCCGTCGAATCCACAACACGGACACGCTTTTTTTCTTTGGCATTTCTTCCGTCTGCTCCCCCTCCGAACCGACCCCCGACGCCGAGCATTGTTGTCACGATTAGAGCTTTTTGGGGGAATAGCCTTGCTGCCGCACTTTGTTTTGCCGTGCTGCGCTGTTCCCCTTGTTTTCTTCAGCGTCCACGCCTCGACGAGCCCGACACTCACCGCCGACGCGCCGCCGCCGCTCAAAGAAGACGCGATAGAAGCCATCGGACGAGTGACGAGGAGGGCGTACGACGGGATACCGCCAGAGACGGGAACCGGAGAGTGCGAGCACACCATGGTTGACTCGGGGCAGTCGTCCATCACGGTGGCCGGTAAGCGAGCGTCGTGCATTCCGATGGAAGAACCCCACCGCTCACCGTGTCCTAGTTCGCGTACGGCCATTTACGATTCGCGAAGCTGCGCAGCTGTAGGACCCTCCTCCATGGCGGACGATGCTCGCGGGTGTACAATGCTGACGCGGCGCGCAGACAAAAGACGGACGAGAACACCGTCTTCCTGGGCGATGGCTCGCTCGCCGGGCTTCCGACGCCCAAGCTTCACCAGCGCGGCCTCCGCAGCGTCATCAAGGTCGTCGACGACCGATGCCTGTGAGCAGACCCCGGTGCTGGTGTGGTCCCTGTCGAGAAGCGAAGCTGACTGCCTGATGCCGTAGAGTCTTTGACCCCCCAGAGGACAGCCCCGTCCAGCGATTCTCCCGGTCCGTCATCCCGACATCGAAAAAGGTCAAGGACCAGGTCTTTGCCTTTGACCGCGTCTTCGACGAGAACACGACGCAGTCGGACGTCTACGAGGGCACCACCAAGAGCCTGCTGGACAGCGTCCTCGACGGCTACAACGCCACCGTCTTCGCGTACGGGGCCACGGGCTGCGGCAAGACGCACACCATCACGGGCACGTCGCAGCAACCCGGCATCATCTTCTTGACCATGCAGGAGCTGTTTGAGAAGATTGAAGAACGGAGCTCGGAGAAGACGACGGAGCTCAGCCTGAGCTACCTGGAGATTTACAACGAGACGATCCGCGACCTGCTGGTGCCCGGCGGCAGCAAGGCGGGCCTGATGCTCCGCGAGGACAGCAACCAGGCCGTGACGGTGCCGGGGCTCTCGAGCCACCACCCCAGGGACGTGCAGGAGGTCATGGACATGATCGTCCAGGGCAACGAGTACCGCACCGTGTCGCCGACCGAGGCCAACGCCACGTCGTCGCGCTCGCACGCCGTGCTGCAGGTCAACCTGGCGCTCAAGGACCGCAACGCCGACGTCAACGAGCCGCACACAATGGCCACGCTCAGCATCATCGACCTGGCGGGCTCGGAACGCGCCTCGGTGACCAAGAACCGCGGCGAGCGGCTCGTCGAGGGCGCCAACATCAACAAGTCGCTGCTGGCCCTCGGCGGCTGCATCAACGCCCTCTGCGACCGGCGCCAGAAGGCCCACGTGCCGTACCGGAACAGCAAGCTCACGCGGCTGCTCAAGTTCTCCCTCGGCGGCAACTGCAAGACGGTCATGATCGTGTGCGTGTCCCCGTCGAGCGCGCATTTTGACGAGACGCAGAACACGCTGCGGTACGCGAACCGGGCCAAGAACATCCAGACCAAGGTGACGCGCAACGTCTTCAACGTCAACCGGCACGTCAAGGACTTTTTGGTCAAGATCGACGAGCAGATGGCGCTCATCAACGAGCTCAAGGCGCAGCAAAAGGACGCCGAGAACGCCTTCCTGGCCAAGTTCCGCAAGCAGTGCGAGAAGCGCCAGTGCGTGGCCCGCGAGGGCATCCAGCGCCTGCGGGTGGCGTTTGACAACTCGGCCGCGGAGCGTCAGGAGCGCATCGTGAGCATGAAGAAGCTGAAGGCCTTTGAGCGCCGCATCGGCTTGCTGTCGGGCTGGATCGCGGCGTTTGACGCCGTCTGCGAGCAGCGAGGCGACGAGGACGCCATGCCGGAAAGCCTGACGGCCATCCGCAGGACGGCACGGGGCATCCTCGTCGAGCTGGAGAACAGCCGGCAGCACATTCACCAGAAGCTGGAAAAGGCCACCTGGGAGCGCGCCATCGACACGGCACTCTCGCACAGCCTTAAGCAGCTCGAGGGAATCGACGGCGCCGACACCGGGGAGAAGGCCAGCCTGGGTCGCGAGGCGGAGTTGCTCAAGTCCAACTTCAACCGCGAGGCCTACCGCGAGGTCCTGGAGCAGGAAAAGGCCGGCGACGCCGCCATGATGCAGATGCTGCTGACGGCGCAGTTCGACATGCTGACCTCGCTGTCCGACACCCTCGCTATGGACGAGGAGAGCGCCGTGGCCCACGCCAAGGAGATCATCAACCGACTGCTGCAGACGGGATACACGGCCGCATCCCAGGTGGTCAAGCCCGACGGCTCGCTGCCCGTGGTGGAGATGTTCCCGCCCACGCGCCGAGGAACCCCCAAGAGGAAGAAGACTGCCGCCTCGTACGTCAAGCCCGTCGCTCCGCCGGCGCTCGGCGCGGTACAGAACGAGCACGTGTTTGCGAGCCCCATGAAGTCGTCGCCTCGAAGGCGTAAGGGCCTGGGCCCGGTGAAGAAGGGAATGAGCTTCACGCCGATCAAGAAGACCAAGAGCCGCGGCGTGAGGTGGAGGGACGACGAGTCCGAGGACGGCACCCTGGCAGACTTTGCGAAGACGCCGCAGAAGTTTCAGGATTCGTCCCCGGACAAGGCGACCCCCGAGGGGACTGACGCCCCTGCGCTCGTGGTCGTGCGTAATCATGTGGCTGCGGAGGAGCCGATGAACGGGGATTCGAGCCCGAGCCTGGAGGTGCCAGAGGCGACGAGCCTCCTGGCGTCGAAACCTAGCAGGTTCCAGGCCGGGTTCCTGTCCAAGAGCTCGCGAGCGTCCAGCCAGCAAGGGGGGTCGCCGCTTCCAGCGCCGCCGACGCTGAGCCTGAGGCTGTCGAGCTCGCCCGGCTTGGAGAGGACGACGTCGCCGCTGCGAACGCTGGACGCCGCCAAGGCCGGCAACATGTCGCCACCGTCTCTGCCCGTGCCACGAACCAGACTCAGCCCCCGACTGCCACGACCAATCGTCGTAGACGAGAACACGCCCCTCCAGCAACGGCAGGGCACGCCCGACGCCGGGTCGGACTCGGAGTGCAGCACCATTGACGCGCGCAAGCTGCGCAGCGCGATGAACTTGGCCAAGAAGGACAAGGGCCGCAGAGTGAGCGCCCTGACGGCGGCGGCGGCGTCCAACGCCAAGCGCATCCCGTCGTTCGGGCCCGCCTCGGGCTCCGCTCCGCGGCCGAGCATGCCGGCGACGGCCCTGGCCAGCAGCACCAACGGCATCTCGCGCCATCGCCGCGGGAGCGTGGAGCGGCGCCGCAGCCCGCCGCTGACGTGCTCGCCGACCGAGTACAAGGCCGAGCGGAGCTTCACGGCCGGGCAGGCGAGGCGGATGAACATGGGGGGCAGCGTGCGGCTGGACGCGACGGGGAGCCCGCGCGACCGCGACGAGGCGGCGCGTCGCGTCACTATTAGTGTCGGGGCGACGCCCGCGGGACACCGGCGGCCGGAGAGCAGGGGAGGCACGGCATGGCGATGAGGCGGCGACGAGGCGGCGACGAGGCGGCGGCGAGGCGGCGGCGAGGCGGCTGATGAGGAGAGGCCGAGACTTTCTTGTGTTTATTGTACTTGCATATATTCCCCCCGGCCGCCGTGCCGGACGATGGTGTTTCAAGGGGGGGCTACTGGCGTTGAGGGCTTTGCATAGGATTCTGTGCTCATGTGGATGAGACGTGTATACATAGAGATTGGGAGACGCAGCTGTTAGATGATGTATTCATGATGGATCGATACAGTTGCGTGGTGTTTATCGCGACGGAAGTGCCTCCAGCTTCAACTGTCTCCAGTATTGGCGACGGCGATATGGTGCTTGAGAATATTGAAAATACGACCTGCTGCTCTGAGAATTCAGATTTGCCATGCTGCTTTACTTCTGGAGTCCATGGCGTCGCCCTCGTTGCGGACTGTGCTTTGTGCTGTTGTCTCTTCCGACGGCTTCCGGAAAGGGGCGGCACGAGCGGACCGACCAGCCGAGCTCCGCAAAAAGCCAGCATCCGCGCCACAGTGCTTCCGACGACTTGTCACCGTCACACCGCAAGACACACCCGTATTACTGTTGGAGCCCCCGCGTCGCAACAGAGACATCCGAAGCGTGGCCAACCACTGCAATGGACGACTCGGCCGCGGCCAGCGACAGGGCGCGGGAAGCGGCAGAGTCGCACTCGCAGTCGCCGTCGCGTTACATCCGCAGCCGCATCGCCAACGCCTGCGACGGCTGCAAGGTCCGCAAGGTCAAGTGCGACGGCAAGCTGCCCTGCGGATACTGCGTGGGCCGGCAGCGGCCTCACGCGTGCCACTACTCGCCGCAGCGCCGGCGCCGGCCGCCGCGCCGGGTTCCGCGATCCGAGGCGGCGGTGGCGGCGGCGGCTCCGGCATCC